>JAFVLL020007606.1:0-41305 GCA_021397915.2 Tor tambroides
CCTGGAGGAAGGGAATGCAGGACGGCGAGCATGTCCAGCGCTGCCAGAGGAACCACTGAGAATTCTGGTATCTCAGGGCGCTATCTGGGATGTCTTCAGTACCTCAGATTGGTAAGAGATGCGATCGACGGTAGTTTTCCACAGCCGCGAACTCGCTCGTCTCTCACGTGGAAGTTTAGCGCTGATTCGTGAGAATCAGACGTGCAGTTCTGTTATCCGATGATCCGAGGGGAAATTTCTATCCCCTCATGCTCAAATAACTGTATACCAATTCTAAATCAGTTCTCTGTGTGACAACCGTCATAGGATGGTATCTTTATGCTACAGATAAACTCGGACATGTTCCCTCTTACAACCATCACCTCTTCCTTCTCGTCGTCTCCTTCCTCCCGCCCCCTCTAGCGTTACACCAATCACATCCCGTAACAATCGGTACGTACTTTTAACTTAAATTCACACACAATTTTCCCTTTTTCAATTAAAATGAAACATAGACATATTTAGGAAAAACAATACATAAATATAAAATATTAGAAAATAATAATAAAGAAATATTAACAAATCAAGTAATTTAAACTTCAACTGGGCTTCATGTGTAAGAGTGTCAGCATTTAATTTAAACTTCATTTTGAGCTTCTGATCTATTGATGCTCCAGTGTTTTTACACTCACAGGAGAAGTTTTACAATCTAAAACCATTTAGAATTACGTCAACACATATGCTTTCATTTCCAAACCCTTTCTAAATGCTATTATTGTCGTCTGTGTGTGTTTAATAATAGAGTCCCTCCATACTTCTGCGAAAAGCCTGACAAGAACTAGAGGAATATCGATAGCAATCAAAATATGCCATTGTCACACACACACACACACACACACACACTCGCTGAGCCTGTGCTGAACGTGAGCAATACTAAAACAATTAAAGGCAACATCGCTGTGACTAGATAGTAAAAGTTCAAGTACCATTGATGTTGATCACTTAGTTCTTACAGTTACATTTCTGTCTGTTCAAGTGAGCTGCTTTACGGCACAGATCTTAGATGGATCCACAGGAAAGCATAAAGCTCCAGCTCGTCTGCTGTTCCCCGCGGTGAGGAGTTACAGGAGGAAACCCGACCCGACCGGCGCGCTGCTGCTGGCTTGAGTTCATCGCCAGAGGCAAACACACACCGGGGCTCCTGGGTCCAGATCTGCCCTGTGTGTGTGTGTGTAAAAATAAAACGTCAAACTGCTGCTGGCCGTCTGTGAGTCAGATGTTAGTTAAGATGCTCTAACCGACAGACAACAGCCAAGACAAACACCACAGTAACTCAGAATCAGAAATTAAAGGCTGGAATACGACACAACTAAACCCAGAACAGGTTTTAAAACACTAGGCATCGAAACACTTTGTCAGAGGTTACAGAAGAAAAACTGGGCATGATACACGAATCGACTGATGATCACACACCAGAATTTCACAACAAACTCAGAGAAACTTGAGCGTCGCTGCTCTGAAATGCACAACAAATGAAAACAATGTTTTGATGAAATCTAAAAGCAAAACATATCAGTGCCCATGTTAACGAATCAAATGCACTGATGAGGTCAGCAGATCATGTGACAGATTTACTGCCAAAAGCACCGCAGGACCGATTTATTTCTCAAGCCGATAACCACCTCATTCTCTGAAAAAAAAAAAAAAAAACAGCTGATATACTGACAGACTGTGATCAGACATTTTGGGTCTTCAGACACACACACTCACACACTCACATACACACAAACAACACTCAAACAAACATTGAAACAGACAGAAAATCACATTTCCTAGACAATATTTAATTTCTCTCAGTTACAGTAATGGCCGTTTCTTGAGTAAGTGAGAGAACAAACTCATATGAAGAACTCATATAAGGAGAGAAACTGATCAATGAGCCATTAAATTCAGCTCCATCACAGGAAGTGAATGAGAGCTCTGCACGGCTACCAAAGACTCCTGCCAAAATATAACAACATTAAATTGGGCGTTATTGCATTTTAATTAGTTTTGGTCCATCTGCGAAAAGCCTCCTGGCAGAAAAACACCTTGAGCAGCCAAAGGTTCCCTTCAGAGTCATTTACTCCTATGATGAACGTTCCCAAGAATCTCATGTTTAACACTGCATTCCTGATCAAACACAAACACAAGACTACTATACATATATCCAGCTCAACACACATACACACACACACACTCACATGAGCCAAACTCCAACAGCATATCTGGCTGATCGTCACCAAATATAAACTATCCCAGTCACCAGAATACGTTAAGAGGTTAACAGCATGAACTGGGTGAAGTGTTAGATTCACTCCTTGTTTTAACACTCTTCTTTGTTACAGACAATCTGTTCGGCTCTATTACCAGTCAGTGCTACATAATTAAATTAAATCATTCAAAAGATCAAATTTCAAACAATAATGTTGATTAAGTTTTCCAAAAGCAAACTGAAGAGAGACAATAGCAGCAGAAGTGGCACAAGACTGTTAGGTCACTAGCATCTTTAACGCCTATCTGATCACATGGAAGATGTTCTGAACTTATCATGTGACCTGAGGACAACAACAAAATAAAAGTCTCAAGCCAAAGGTCAATGAATCTCCTGCTAGCCAAAAGAAAAAGTCAAAACAATCGATAAGCATCAGTATCGGCCAGAACAGACTGTTGATTAACAGCCCTGAAATTAAACATCCTTGCTGTTTGGGATTTACATATTGAAATGGAATATTGATTCATATATGCAGTGTACTTGCTGTCCATACAAACACACACACAAACACACACACAGAAAGTCAGTGGGTAAAACTAATTTCTCATGATTTCTGCTGGTCAATTCTGCTAAATGAGTTTTCTGGTCATTAAAATGACACCAGAGGCTCAGAGAGCAATGAACTATGGGTAATACATCAGCAGAGCCAAGAAGGCAATGACAGGAAATTAGCAAGCAAAAGAGGTCACATGGAAATGCTGAAAAGGCTTATTGAACTAGCATGCCGTTAAATCTATCCATGTGCAAAATATAATAATTATAATTACTCCTGCTAATACTTATAATTAAGTGTACACTGGAGATGAAGCCATAGATGTTAATTAAAAAAGAGAACAAGCAGTAATCTGAGCAGCTGAGACGAACGAGAAGCAAGTCACTGGGTAAAGATAGTCAGCGAGCCAAGAGTCTGAGTACTGAGTTAACCTCCTCCTACAGGGTCACGACTGAACCCTGCTTCAGACGAAACAGATCCGTTACATGTGGAAAAGCCAACCTTCACATTATCCTTAGCTGAAGTTAACCGACTGACAACTGACAAACACTGAGAGTCATGCAGATCTACATAAAGAGGAGCGAAAGGCTGAAAAGCACAAGTGTATCACGTCTTTTGTCAAACGTCCATCACTAATGGAGTGTGAGAGTGAATCCAGCACCTGCTCAGAGACTTCAGCAAACAAACACCTGACAGAACAAACGCAGGCAGTGATCGTCGTGACGGGCCGCTGGAACACACCGTAGACCTTTCACAAACCAGCAGCTGATTAACATAATGAGATGCTGAAGAAACAACATGAAGCTCCGAGAAAAGCATTCAGCATCATCTTCAGTAACAGCAGCAGCAGCCGTGTGATGAAGAGCTTACAGATCTCACACACACACACACACACAAGTAAATGATCAGCGTTCTCTTCCACCCTTAATATCATGAATGAGGTGAGACCCTTGAGCAAGAACCAAACCCAAAACTTCTCCCCGGGCGCCGCAGTAAAAATGGCTGCTCACTGCTCCGGGTGTGTTTGTGTGTGTGTGTGTGTGTGTGTGTGTGTGTGTGTGTGTGTGTGTGTGTGTGTCTGTGTTTGTTCACTACTCACTGCTGTGTGTGTGTGTGCTTTTGGATGTGTTAAATGCAGAGAACAAATTCCAAGTATCGGTTACCATACTTGGCCAAATGCCCTTGTCCTTGTCCTTGTCCCTTCCCTTCCCTTCCCTTCCCTTCCCTTATTCCGTTTTGTTCATGTCACTTCATTTTGCCATTGCAATTTTAAATTTAAACAACTGTGCAATTAATGTGGTTATCTCAAATAATTGTGGTCAGATTGAATAACCACGATCAGATGATTAATCAATAATCGCAAAAGGACTCATTGTGGCTGAAGAGAAAAGGGAATGGCTGATGTGGATCAAACACACACACACACACAGCTGATGTGAATCAGCATCTGTTTATTACACCACAGAAAATATGTAAGGGTCTGTCATGTCTCTCTTTTTCTCTCTCTTTCTGTGAAAGTCTTCAAATGAATGACAAAAGCTCAAGAACAGTCCAGTGAGACACTGTGTGTTTGCGTATGTACTCGCTTTCACTTCATATATAAGTCTATGAGTGCATATAAATACCAGAGACTAAAATGTTCAAGTGCAGAGAGTTTACAGCTTTTAAAATAATGTCGAATATACAGCAGGACTGATAATAACACACACACACACTCTGCAACCTACATCTAATCAAGAATGACATTTGACTCAGCATGTTGTCAGTGTGTGTGCGTGTGTGTGCGTGTGTGTGTGTGTGTGTGTGTGTGTGTGTGTGTGTGTGTGTGTGTTCATCATGGCTCCCTGAGAGGAAATGACCTTGTCCCCAAATGCCAAAAACAAAGACGCCTCCATCTTTCTTATCCTCTGTAGAGTGGGAGCTTCATTATGTGCTGCTGCTGCATGTGCTGCTTTTCCTCTTAGGTCTCGTGTCAATCTCACACATCAGTGAGAAAAACACATGAATAAAAGAGACGTGCAGTGATGATGATGATAGCAATGAAGATGTTGTTATTAAAATGTTTTGGCTGTTACTCCAACACTGCACAACTTTCTGCATAACACACTGGTTTTTTTCTTGTTTACTCTTGGCCAAACATGTAATCAGTCAGTACTGGTATTATGAAAAATAATCTCAACACCGCCATCTTTTACACACACACACACACAGACGAGACTCTGACTGATTTCAGCCCAGCATGAGATTCTGAGCTGAAATCACAGGCTGTCAGATGAGAGTTAAAAACAAACCAGAACATCAAATTACAACCTCCAGCGAACACATCATCCTTCTGTCCCGAACACAGTCAGACAGAACTGCTGATCTGGTGACGTCACTGACTGATGATGAACATGTGATGTGTGTTTCTGTGGTCAGCAAATAAAATGCCAAGAAATCTACCAAACTATATGTGGTACTGAAACTATTTGTACCGCTGGAGCTGTCCTTGGTTCTGAAACTATATGTGGTGCTGGAGCTGTCCGTGGTGCTGAAACTGTCTGTGGTGCTGGAGCTGTCCATGGTTCTAAAACTATATGTGGTGCTGGAGCTGTCCGTGGTGCTGAAACTGTCTGTGGTGCTGGAGCTGTCCATGGTTCTAAAACTATATGTGGTGCTAGAGCTGTCCGTGGTGCTGAAACTGTCTGTGGTGCTGGAGCTGTCCATGGTTCTAAAACTATCTGTGGTGCTGGAGCTGTCCGTGGTGCTGAAACTATTTCTGCCACTGGATCTGTCCGTGGTGCTGAAACTGCCTGTGCCACTGGAGCTGTCCGAGGTGCTGAAACTATCTGTGGTGCTGAAAATCATCTGCATGAGCAACTGAAGCATTGGAACCTTTCAAAACTCAAGTTTATCATCAAAATGCAGTATTTTCTCTCTTTTACTCAAACACACACACAGAAACAGCCTTAGCAGCAGGTAACCAGAACAAAGTGGCCATTGTCTAGAACAGCAGATTTTTGAGGAAATAACAGCAGACCAATAATCCAGCAAGAGTTTGATGGAGCTGTCTGACCTTTCAACAAAAGCACCTGATCTGATGAAGTGAGAGAGAGAAAGAGAGAGAGAGAGAGAGAGAGAGAGAGAGACAGTTTGGTCTCTGAGACACAACACGTCAAAGACGTGGCAGCAGCACAGACAAACCAACAAATGTCCTCGATTTTCATACAGATTTGCAAACACACACACACACACACACTCTAGTGTGCAGCTGGAGTGTGTCTTTGTCACACAGATGGCTGCTGTTTCTCTTTCAGTACATGAAGTGAAACATTCATTAATATCATTTAACAGGACTGAGAGAGTGTCACATTTATTTCTTCAGCTAGAACCTAATAGAGCTACAGGCTCATCTGTCTCTCTCCCTGTCTGCCTGTCTGTCTCTTCAGGTGCAGTTAAAATGTGTGTGTAGTGCCTCATCAAGAAAAAGGAGAAACACTGAGAATCAGTTGCCAAAACAAGAGTATGAGAGAGAAATGAATTATAGCAGCAGAGATGAAATGGAGAAAATGGGAATGAGTGAGAGAAGAAAAGAAAAACATGCTGAGCCAAGGAAAGTTCAGAGCCAAAAGAACAACAAAGACTGGACCGACAGACACACACACACTCACACAAACCATCATTCAATGTCATCTTTCACGTCCTGAGAGAAACAGAGAGACAGGTACAGAGACGGATCAGAGCAAACGGTCGTCACACAGGTTCTGAACACACAGGATGAAGAGGACAGTTTTGGATGTAAGATCAAACCCTGATCTTAAAACAAAAAGACAACAATACTACAGCAAACAGAATCGAGGCCGACACTTTTTATTTACTTGTGAATCAATGGCAGACGAGAGGGGATTCTCTAGGAAGATACAAGGGTCATTGGTTCATGGTTGGGTTAGGGTTTCAGGGTTGCTCAACAGTCAACTACATGATCACAGATTTACATCTGCTCTCTTTCAAAGCATCAGATCACAGTCAAAACACTGTGTCCAAAACGGAAATAAAATACTAACATGCACAGATGAGACCATAAACTGTACAACAGAAGAAAGAATTACAGATGGGTCTAAAAACAGCGCTGAAAAATACTGACCGCAACCGACAACCACCAAGTGTGTTTACTCATAGATAAGCTAATATAAATATTTATCCTATAGAGTCTATATGTCTATATAGACAGAGAAACACCTGCTAACCAGCCCAAACTCTGAGGACATCAGGAAAATATGAGATCCCAACTTTGAAATTATTTGCCTTTCAGAAAGTTAGATAACAACAAAACTTATTTTTTAGTTATAGGAAGAGAGCGTATTTTACTAGAGGCCTAATGCCTGCATGCTTTGGTAATAATGTCTGGCATGCCAATGAAGTACATTTGAGAATAAAATAAGAATACAAATGAGAGGGAGAGAGAGAGAGAGAGAGAGAGAGAGAGAGAGAGAGAGAAAAGGTCAATGGTGTCAGTGTCACAGAGAGACGTAATGAAGGGACGCTAGATGAACAAACTGAACAGATCAATTGGGCAGAGATCAGGACAGCCCAGACACGATCAACCATTTCTATTGTGCCACAGAAATAGGCATCCTTTACAATCGCCTGCTCTCTCTGAAAGAGGTCCAGAGGTGCAGAGATGCCCAGCCTGAATCCTGTGTGTGTGTGAGAGAGAGAAAGAGGTAAACTGGGAGCTGTTCAGATAAGCGTGGTGAAGCGAACTCACATTTACACACAGAGAACTGAAGAGAAGCGCTGAATCAGCAGCAGCACTGCAGAAACGCACAAACTAACTAGTCTTTCCACACGTTCTCCTGCTTGCTGCTGTACTGGTGTTGTGGGTCACTCTTCTGGTTTACTGCTTCTTTTATTATTGTAGATCATATTCATAAACTGCTTTGGATGACCACAGCTCTAAATGAATGCATGTACTTAAACTAGGGCTGCATAATTCGTAGAAAAACATTATTTTTATGATCGCATAATTAATTGTGAAAAGCATTGACTGCAGTGTTCCATTTAGATCTGCTCGTCTGGTGTCAAAGGCTTTCATTCACAAAGTGATTTTTCTCTAGATGCCCTCTTTACATGTGTATGTAACTCAAGGAGATGTGCGCTTGACAAGAGTAATACTGTTGTCGAGTAAAATGTCCAATGTTGTTCTGTCCCTATATACAGACAAATATAAAGACAAACCTACAAAAACTCCATTACCAATTAGAAATGCATGGCTGCAGTTTATTTTAATGATGTGCCTGCGCAAATGAACAAGAATGTTATCAGACTCTTTTCTTAATCTCAGCATGCTGCCATTTTTTCCCAAATAGCAATTCATTATAGCATGCCTACAGATAAAATAATAGTTTTAGAACTAAATAAAGATAAAATTTTCAGACAGCCATTCTCTTCTGCCTCAGGCTTAAATACATATGGCTCTATCTCGAGCATCAAACACACGTCAGCATGCTGCGAGTGAAAACAGTCATGAAGTTCACCAATCACAGCAGCGGATGTTTGCTTGTGCTTGTGAAAGAGGAGACGTCATCTGAAATGAATCATTTGTGGCAAAGTATGCAAAATGATCTTAAAATGCATTTTATGACCCCTTCAGAGAGAGTTTTGCTCAACGTGAGCTCAGTGACCACCTGCAAAATGAGGTTCAGCTTTACTCAAAGCAGCAACCTTCACCATCATCTCACTGTAAACCCAGAGGAACCATCTGCCAACAGAATAAAGAACACAAAGACAAATCTCAACCAACTCTTCAGGGTTAATGCTGATGTAACGCTTTAACCCTACATGTTCAGTTCAGAATAAATCATTCAGTAACGCTCTGATGTCTGTGAGATCTTAATCACTTCACTGTCTGTGCTCCTGTGAACATGGAGAAATTTCCACATCATTTCATTCAGTCACCATGGATTGATTTTTAAGATTCTCCTTAAATGAAATGGAAGGAATTCACTTTCAACTCTAGGTGCAGTCGGCACGTGAAATTCCTCTTAAGTGAAAGAAACTCTCAGGAAACGAGATCAGAGCAGTGCAGAGTGATCCAGCTGCTGTTATTTCAGCCCAATCTTCCTGAGCTTTCCTGGCACGATTACTTAAATTAAACCGTTTGAGTTCTCTGGCTACCATTATTAAAGTCACCGTTCTTCACTATTTGATTCAAAGGTTCTGTTTCTCTCAAATCTTGAGCAGCAATTGCTCAACCGTGACCATGAAAACCAAAAAGAACCAAAATATACATTTGTCTTAGTTACTCTCTTGTGGATTCTGTTATCATTTACTCAGCCTCGCTTCATTCCAAACCGCTTTGATTTTCTTTCTTCTTCTTCTATGAAAGACTGATTGTGCTGCTCGCTTCTTCTAAGCAATTACTGTAAAAAAATGGACACTGAAGCTTTCATGCAGAAGCAACATAAAAGTACCATAACAAATGACTCTGTAGTCAATCACACAAACTGATAATCTCAACGTTGGCCAAAACTCCACGTGTGTTTGTGAGATTTCACATGAGAAGATGACTTCTCTAGGCTTCAGTTGACCCTGCATGGAAAAGAGTGACATTTTCTTCTTTTTATTTTGATGGCAAGGAAAGTCAAAACAGTGTAAAACAGCATGCGGGTGAGTAAACGATGACAGAAGATTCCTTTCTGGGTGAACCGATTCTTTAACATTTTCCTTTCATGTTTGTAGGCCCCGTGTAAATCTTCTCTAAGCACATTAGGACTCTTAAGAAGAAAACAGCCTCGGTTTTTACCAAAATGCAAAGCGCACACCTCCGTCACTAGACCGTCTCATCAGATGTGTCTGAAGTCTCGTCACGTACCGCTAATCAGTGTCAGTGATGATCTGGATGATGTGAACGGAGGAGGATCTGCTCACTTTAGCGTTCAGCTCGTTTTAGAGACACTTCTGATCGCTACGCTCTCATTACCTCGTTTTAAGATCTCTTTACCCGGGGCGGAGAGAGAGAGAAATGAGGAGGATCTCAGGTTGGCTGGTTAGAGGAGAGGGATTATAGTCAGATTAGCGGCGCTGCTAACAGGCGGCAGCGATCTCTGGGCGTCGGGGTCGAGCCGCTGTCACAGCAGGTGAGGAGGTCATGTCTGGAGCAGCACGGCTCCTTCAGCTGAGCTCCGGATCAGTGTTCAAAGACAAAAAGAGCTTTTTAAGCTGATCCCCAACTTTAAAGAGCACAAAGAGCTGACAAGAACTAAACTAACAGTTAAAGGTTCTGAGAAACGTTAAAACACAGCCGTGCTGAATACAGCACACTCACGTCGAGCGATATATGACATACAGCAAATCTCAACTGCTTGATTGTTTATACGTAACAATGTCAACCATCTCTAATCTGATAAATGCTACTCTAAGGAATGAAGACATTACAATCATTAAAATTGTGATTTTCTGGAAAACTGCTTCCAGACAATGTGTGAAAACGCTTCACCAGTAAATTTGACTTGACAAACACATAAAGGTCCTGCAGAGATCTGGCCAGTGAAGAACAGGATCTTAATTAGGCCAGAAGCATTTTAACCCAACATGAATGCATTCAGACTCATGACAGACGTCTTCAGCACATCTGAGGAAAAGACCTTAAACGTTCCCTCACAACCACACAAAACTCTCCTGCTGAGGGGACAAAAACTATTAGTTAAACATAAGGAAAATGCATTTAACACCAGCTTTTGGTTTGGAAAGAGAGCTACTGAGATCTGAAAGGTTGTGAATCTTTTCTACTCCACTGCAGCCATTTTCACTTGCACAAGCGATAATCCAATTACATCACCACATTATGTGTGCGAGCACTATTTCAAGTTTAATTTACTTGTTTTCACACACTCGGTTCAAAAGCAGCTTTACAGAAAACAGTGACTTATAAACCCCAGTGTTCAAGACAGAAGATTGAGCAGCGAAAGAAAAATCTCTGAAATGTTTAATGACAATGAAAAAAAAAAGAATCAAATGCTGAATATATGGCAGCTTATTGGAAACACATCAGCATAAGCCAGAAATATTTATATTTGTGAGTAACGCTGCAGTGTGGTGAAGGTCGGTGATTCCTCGGATGTGTTTGGTGCTGCTAAACCTCAGAAAACTCGGGGTCACCCACACGCTTACAGAAGCGGCTCAACCTGAGACACACACACACACTCACACTGCAGATCTGAACACGGCATCAATAACCTAATAATCAACCACACAGTCAATATATAATTTGCATACTAATAACATGTCATGGGAAAACACAAAGCGTATAAGAGTATCAGTGTGCAAACACACCATCAGTGTGTAACATTTTTTGACATGGTTTGGCTATATTCGCAAGGACATTTTCAGACATTTGGGCCCAGATGTAAGAGCCAAGAAAAATGAGAAACCCTTTGGTTATAATAATGAGAAAATGATCACAAAGGGGTTTCTGGATTGTACAGCGCAGATAAATTCAAGCCTGTACACACACACCGGCTATATGAAAGAAATGAAATCTTGCACAGCGTCATCATCCACCTCTCTTTGTATAAAGACACTGCCTGTCTGTCTGTGTCTCTCTGTCTGTGTCTGTCTGTCTGTCTGTCTGTCTGTCTCTGTCTGTCTGTCTCTGTCTGTGTGTGTGTGTGTGTGTGTGTGTGTGTGTGTGTGTGTGGCTCTGCGGGGTGTTCAGAGAGGTTGTCTATCGCACCCCAGCGGAGGAGCTGCGCGCTGAAATCATCTTCACTACACATGAACTCATGAACTCAATGTGAAACCAGACAGAACAGGCAAGTCCTTTGATTTAAGCCCATTTTAATGAACATAATACAGGCAAGAGAGAACGAAACAACATAAGAATGACTGTCAACGCCTACAATCACACACAACTTAGTTCGTTTGTGTCTATCGTGTGTGTGTGTGTGTGTGTGTGTGTGTGTGTGTGTGTCAGACGAAACAGCCTAGAGATCGTGGATGGAAACACTGTGTTTAATGATGTCTCGACACTACGGCAGCTGCTGAAATAGCATGTCAAATGTGTGCGGAGACACATGAGTGATCGATGCTCTGATCATTAGAGTCTCTTCAGCAATCACTTCCCTTCACGCGCATCCTCCGGTGCTCTGCTTTAACCAGCATCATGTTTCCAGACCCCAAAACACACTGGAGACTTTGAGAGATCAAACCTGACATGATCCGAAACAAGAGATCACCTCCTCCAACCCTCACACACACACACACACACACACACGGGTCCGCGTTCCTATCGGAGATCAGACAGACGCTCTTCAGCATCTCATGTGTGTAAAATTGGACATCGTCATGATGCTGATCAGGAAAATCCAAGAACGAACGAACACACACACACACACACACACAGAGAGAGAGAGACAGAGAGACAGAGAGAGAGAGAGAGAGAGAGAGAGAGATCAGCTCTTTACCTTCGCAATGCTCTCCCTGCGTCTCCGTCTCTCCTTCTTCCCAAATTCCTGCGCTTTTCTCTGGAATCTCAGTCCGGAATAATGTCAGTATCCGTCAGAGAGCAACGCGTCTCGATCCTGCGCGTCTTCCGATGGGAGCTGAGTGCCGCGTCACCTGCGTCCTCACATCAGCAGCGCGCGCGAACCCGCCCACAGAGACACGCCCCGCGCCGCGGGCGGAGCCGAGCTGCAGAGAGCGACGCGACGCGACGCACAGATCCTGGAGATCGACGCTCTTCTCCAGAAAGAAGCGCTAGAGACGCCCCTCACGGAACGGATAGTTTAGATCCTTCGCCAGGTTCCGCCTGCAGTCCATATTGAGCCGTTTCCAAATCACCAGCTGCTGCCAAATACAAGTCTCACGATACTACACACTATATAATCAACGTCACTCTACAGTAAACTATACAGCCACACAGAGCTAATGACTTACATGAAGAGCTGGAACGGTGTTACTGAAGCAAACATTAACATTCCTGAACACACACACTTATGAGCGCGATGTTTTAAGTAATCACGCTACCCGTTCACACAGTTAGAGTAGAGTGGGGGAAACGCCCCCTTAAGGATTGTGTCTTTTTTTTCAGTGAAACAAAAGTTAAATGTGTTGAGAAAAGTTATCATAGTTTTAGTGCCAATGACATAAATTATAAACTAAGTATGAAAAATGTCCAGAGTTTTCATGTTATTAGATTTTTAACAAAAAAAATAAATTTGTGCCAAGGGGGTATTTTAACCCACTGACTATGTTTGAGAAAAAAATTATGTCATTCTGAAAATATAATTATATTTTTATTAAATAACATGCACTCTCCATCTACAGGCCCTACTGTTCTCATATCATATATAACTGTGATGTTCTACAAAACAACAAGTTTTAAAACACTTTTCTTCTTACTGCTGGACATTAGATCATTTACTGTGAAAGGTTTTCTCTCCGGTTCATCACCAGTGTAAGCTTCATGGTGAAAACTTCTACATCTCTCTCATCAACGTAGTCCATAGTTACAATAAAAAAATTATCTTGACTTTATCTTGTGGTTATTTTGGGGGGAAAAAAGTAGGGGGCGTTTTACCCCACTCTACCCTATATAAAACCGAATTATGTCTAATAATGAATGTAAACAGCATTCACACAAAAACACGTTTTTGCTTTAAAAAATGCCAGACGCAGGGCAGTGGGATGGAGTAAACGTGAAGTGTAAGAATGTTTTTTTTTTTTTTAACTTTCTGAGCGCAAAGATCAAAGGCGTTCTTCTAGTGCATCCCTGTGTCCCAATGTGCATACTATCCACCCTAAATTCTATGTGATATTAGTAAATCGAATATAGAGACTCCTTCACCTAGATATCACACTATAGAGACTGTGTCTGTTCCCCGAACTAGAAAATACAGAAAACGTCCAAATCAAATTAAGAGTAACAATTTAATTGATGTTCAACAAATAAAAAATGTTTACAATACAGAGAAACAATTGATAAAACTTGGCTTACTGAATATACATTTACATTTATGCATTTAGCAGACGCTTTTATCCAAAGCGACTTACATTGCATTCAAGTTACAGTTTTACATTTTTATCAGCCCTTGCTTTCCCTGGGAATATCAGGTCCCTTTCTACAAAAGCACTTTTTGTAATTGATTTGATCAATGATCATAACCTGGATTTGTTCTGTTTGACAGAAACATGGCTAAAACAAAATGAATACATTACTTTAAATGAGTCTAACCCCCAAGATTACTGTTATAAAAATGAGCCACGTCCAAAAGGTAAAGGGGGAGGGGTTGCTACAATTTATAGCAATATTATCAGTATTTCTCAGAGGGCAGTCTTTAAGTATAACTCGTTTGAAGTTATGGTGCTGCGTATACCATTATCTAGAGAAACACGTGTTAGTGATAAATCCCCTATGATGTTTGTACTGGCTATTGTATACAGGCCACCTGGGCACCACACAGACTTTATTAAAGAATTTGCTGATTTTCTATCTGAGTTAGTACTGGCTACAGATAAAGTCTTAATTGTTGGTGATTTTAATATTCATGTCGATAATGAAAAAGATTAGGATCAGCATTCATAGACATTCTGAATACTATTGGGGTTAGGCAACACGTTTCAGGACCTACTCATTGTCGAAATATACTCTAGATTTAATATTGTCACATGGAATTGATGTTAATGGTATTGAAATTCTGCAGCAAAGTGATGATATCTCAGGTCATTATCTAGTCTCGTGTAAATGCCACAGCTAAAACTGTAAATTCTACTCCTTGTTACAAGTATGGTAGAACCATAACTTCTACCACAAAAGACTGCTTTGTAAATAATCTTCCTGATTTATCTCAATTCCTCAGCATATCCAACAGCGCAGAAAAGCTTGATGTAACAGAAACTATGGACTCTCTCTTTTCTAGCACTTTAGATATGGTTGCTCCTTTATGCTTAAGGAAGATTAAGGAAAAGTGTCCAACACCGTGGTATAATGAGCACACTCGCGCCCTAAAGAGAGCAGCCCGGAAAATGGAGCGTTTTGCTTCATTTTTCGTATTGCTTGGTGGGAAGGTACCCTATCCTACAGAAAAACATTAAAAACTGCAAGATCTGATTACTTTTAGTCTCTTTTAGAAGAAAACAAACATAACCCCAGGTATGTATTCAATACAGTGGCTAAATTAACAAAAAATAAAGTATCAGCAGGTGTTGACATTTCCCAACAGCACAGCAGTAATGACTTTTTGAACTATTTTACTTCCAAGATCGATACTATTAGAGAGAAAATTGTAACCACGCAGTTGTCAGCTACAGTATCGCATCAGATGCACTATAGATCCCCTGAGGAACAAATCCACGCATTCTCTACTATAGGAGAGAAAGAATTCTATAAACTTGTTAAATCATCTAAACCAACAACATGTATGTTAGACCCTATTCCATCTAAACTACTAAAAGAGGTCCTTCCAGAAATCATAGGCCCTCTTTTGGCTATTATTAATTCGTCATTGTCATTAGGATATGTCCCCAAAACCTTCAAATTGGCTGTTATTAAGCCTCTCATTAAAAAACCACAACTTGACCCCAAAGATCTAGTTAATTACAGACCGATCTCGAATCTCCCTTTTCTGTCAAAGATACTAAAAAAATTGTAGTATCCTCACAATTATATTCCTTCTTAGAGGAAAATGGTATCTGTGAGGATTTCCAGTCAGGATTTAGACCGTATCATAGTACTGAGACTGCTCTCAGAGTTACAAATGACCTGCTTCTATCATCTGATCGTGGTTGTATCTCTCTATTAGTGCTACTGGATCTTAGAGCTGCGTTCGACTATCGACCACAACATTCTTTTAAATAGACTAGAACACTTTGTTGGCATTAGTGGAAGTGCCTTAGCATGGTTCAAATCGTACTTATCTGACCGGCATCAGTTCGTAGCAGTGAATGAAGAGGTATCATATCGATCACAAGCGCAGTATGGGAGTACCTCAAGGCTCAGTACTAGGGCCATTACTTTTCACACTTTACATGTTACCCTTGGGAGATATTATCAGGAGACATGTTAGCTTTCACTTTTACGCTGATGATACTCAGCTCTGTATTTCTTCACGGCCCGGTGAAACACACCAAACCGAGAAACTAACAGAATGCATAGTCGATATTTAAAAAAAAAAAAAAAAAACACAACCCACACACTGGATGACGAGTAACTTCTTACTGCCAAATTCTTAAAAAACAGAGGTGTTAATTATCGGTCCTAAAAACCCCACATGTAATAACCTAGAACACTATCTAACACTTGACGGCTGCACTGTCAATTCTTCTTCATCAGTTAGAAACCTAGGTGTGCTGTTTGATAGCAATCTTTCATTTGAAAGCCATGGTTCTAGCATCTGTAAAACTTTATCCATCTCAAAAACATATCTAAATTGCGAACTGTGCTCTCAACATCAAATGCAGAAATGCTAGTTCATACATTTATGACCTCAAGGTTAGACTATTGTAATGCTTTACTGGGTGGTTGTTCTGCGCTTGATCAGCAAACTACAGTTGGTCCAAAATGCAGCAGCTAGAGTCCTTACTAGAACCAGGAAGTATGAGCATATTAGCCCGGTTCTGTCAACACTGCACTGGCTCCCTATAAAACATCGTATAGATTTTAAAATTTCTTTAACCTGGCTTACACATAACACACTAATACGCTTCTATTATTCAAATCCGTTAAAGGATTGTTAGGCTGCATTAATTAGATCAACCGGAACCAGAAACACTCCCCATAACACACGATGTACTCGTTACATTGTAAGAAGAATGGCATCTACGCTAATATTTGTCTGTTTCTTTCTTATTCTGTTTCTCAGTCCGTGTCCGGATCAGATGGTGGATCGGCGCCGGGAGATGATGTCTGCGGCCCTGATCGTCGGCGGAGGCCTGACACCTGGATGAGCCTCGGGGACATATCCCCAGTGAAGACCTTGACTAAAAATACAATAAAACTAAAAATACAACAAAATAACTAAAAATATAATAAAATACCTAACTACATAATACTATTATTGTTAGAAATTGCAACAATATAAAAATAGAAATATAATACATTTAAAATTTTAATTAAAACAATAAGTAAACAATAAATAAACAATATCCTGGCCAGAGGAGAACTGGCCCCCGACTGAGCCTGGTTTCTCCCAAGGTTTTTTTCTCCATTCTGTCACAGAGGGAGTTTTGGTTCCTTGCCACCATCGCCTCTGGCTTGCTCAGTTGGGGACACTTAATTTCTAGCGATTATCGTCAATTAGATTTTTCACAGATACTATTTAAACTAAACTGAGCTAGACAATGACATCTCTGAATTCAATAATGAAATGCCCATAACTGAAAATTGAGTGTTTACTCTTATTATTATACATTACTGACACTCTATCCTCCAATTTGATACTGTTAAGTGCTTTGACGCAATCTGTATTGTTAAAAGCGCTATATAAATAAAGGTGACTGACTGACTGACTAAATGTCAATACTATTTAGGGCAGATAGGGTGGATAGTATGCACATTGATAGCAGGGCATGTTTATGTAAAACAATTGAATTCCGCGCGGAGGAATGGCGTGTGTACGGTGCGCGGGAAGGGAAGGGACGGGATCGGTTTCGTTAAACCACACGCTAATAACATAAAAACATGCTAATTTATGGCCACCTACTGGCGAAGACAGTAATATAGTCAAAGATTTCTCAAGCATTTACAATATTTACTAAACATACATGGTACGTTATATATTAAAATAGATAATACGGAAAGTTAAATGGGGTAAATGCATGCAATTAATGGAAAATAAATCAATAAATATGTACAACAACCAGCAAATTAATTTAGAAGACAGATGGGATGAATAAAAATGTTTTCTTGTAGGCATATGTATGCATATCTATAACTCAGCTAATTTAATATCAGTAAGTCAACAAGAGGAAAGACTAAAAATAACACAGACAATAGCATCTGGAAAGAACACAGTGAAACTTAGATAAATCAGCAGAAACACAACTCATCTAATATATTTAGACAACATAAAATGTTTAAAATGAGATTAGCACACGCGCTGCAGTCTCAATAGCCCAGGCAATTACTGCCAGGCGGTCCATCCAGCCAGATAAAACTCATAAGATCTCAGACATCTTGTAGCCAGTATTCCTCCTGTTCCTTCCTTTTTGGTGATCTCTCCCAAATTAATGATCCCTGTCAAACCACATCACTCCCTTCCTGCTACCTCTACTGTCTCCGAAAACTCTACTGTGTTTAATAGGAAAAATAATATCCATTACGCAATGGCTGCAGTTATTAAAGATGCTGCTAAAGACAGTCAGTGATCGCTGGTCAAGTAATGCAATATAAACTCTTCACAAAACCCATTCATTCATTTGGTTTTCTTTGTGGTGGTTGATTGTGTTTTAAGCACTACAAAACACCACAAAGAGAAATAAGCATCAGCCTTAATGTGACAAGTGAAAATGTGATAAGCAGATGAACTCTAATAATCAGATCATCTGCATCTGAAATGAGATGTGTAACCCAGACTCTGAAACTCTTTGGAGAAAAGTGTGATAGTAGAAATAACAAAAATCTGAGAATGCAAATGGAGTCGTTTTTGCTGATGTCTCTCACTTTCCAGAAATTCTCAGATCACAGAGGAGATTTCAACAATGTCTCAGGCTGATCTGTATGAAGTCTGCAATCAGAAGATTTCTCATCAATTTCACCCAAGAGCAAATGTTCTGAACTGCTCAACGCTCATAGTCCATTAGGAGAATAATTTCTGACAATTCCTCAATAATGAAACATAACTGAGAACTCGGTGAAGTCTCATGAGCTGATCTGAGCAAACGTCCAGCGGGAGAGTCTAGCAGACCTGAGCTGATGCCCTGTGCTCCTTTAATTGATCCACAGTCACGCAGTGTCATTTACTGTCAAACATCTTCAATAAAGGCATGCCATTTCATTTCCACCGCACATTAGTATGAGAGAGTCTGTATTTCTGAGCTCACATCTAAAGCACTGCTGACCAAAACAGGGAGGTGCTCACAGTGCTTCCATTAAGAACATCATCACAAACATTGTGACACTGCTTTGACATTGCTCATTCTTGCATGAACATGGAGATGGACATCTGCACGATATTAACTCAGTCACTGAAACTCGACTGCTCCCTTACAGCACCTGAGCTTTTCCCTGCTGGGGTATCTTATTATGTTTGTGTTTCTTGACGCCAGGCATCTAAATGTTTTTGAACTTACTTATTTGCTCAGTTTTAATCATTTGCAGTGAAACGAGTCATGTAGAACTCCACCCAGAATGAATCGCCCAATCATAACAAGCCAGCAATGCTGCGATGTCCTTTTGACTTTTATTTCTCATGATATTTGCATCTCCATTCTCATTCTGCTATTACAAACTAAAACTCACACCATAAAATAAAACCACAAAACTCTTTTGTTGTATAATACTGGCATTGACGTGAGCCTTAGCATATAGCATATTCATACATTATAATTATGCTTTTTAAATATTTGTGGGGTTCATACATTTAAAAATGACTGCTTTGACTTCACATTCCTTGGCATCTGGAAAAGTGAAAGTAAACCGTTGCAAATTCCTCCTCATCTGTGGTGTAAGAGTAATATAAGAGCATACAAACCTGGAAACCTCACTTTTAAAGGTATGACTTTCAGCACTTTATGATCAGGGATTTACTCATTCTAGTCAGCTATTTAGGGCAGATAGTGTTGCAAACAGGAAAGATGCATTTTGTTCTTGAGTTTTTTTCTGTCGCTGTATTTGACGTCAGTAACGTATAAAGTAAGGTTTTACAGGTCACAGACACAATTATTGTTATCACAGTATCTGACATTCATGACTAAATAAAGGTAAAGACGCAAACCCGCAGGAACATACAAACACACATTCAATTCCTGATAACGTCAGTCTTTGTTTACAGAGCATGACCTCAGCAGGGCAGGAGATAAAACTGAACAGCATCTCTACAGCACACACACACACACAGCCTACAGAAACAGATATTACAGATACGATAGTGTTTCTGCCATCTAGTTTTACACTCGCTAGTGCATTGTATGTTTCTCTAGAGTGTTTTTAAAAATGATTTCCATCATTGAATCTTTAGTATGCATTTTGTACTTCATTATCGCTATTTTCTCTCGTTTCTATCCATGGCAATAAAATGTGTCTCTTTCTGTGATGTCAAGAAAGCATATATGACAGATGTGTGTGTGTGTGTGTGCACGCGTGCGTGCGCGTGTGTGTGTGTGAGTGCGTGTGTGTGTTCATGAGCTTCAACCCCTTTCTTTGCATTGACATGCACTTCATATCGCTGCCTTTTTTCTCTTTAATATGCTTTCCCAGGGTGAGATACGTGTTAAAGTCACACAGGCATCTGCTGGAATAATGAATGGACCAATAAGCAAACGGAAACAATATCCCTTTAGAGAGCTCTTATTGAACCATTAAATGGAAACACTAATGCACCATGTATCTTCTGGAAAGGAATGAAACGTCTCTGCCGTCTCTCTCTCTCTCTCTCTCTCCCTGACACCTTCACTCCATCTGCATGTCTCTCTCTCGCTCTGTGCTTTTATTAATTCAAGAGGCCGTGCGGCTCGAGTTGGAGTTCTTTACAGTTCTCGATCTGCACTGAAACAGGCCGTCGGATTTCTCCCGGATGGGTTTTTGAGAACATCACTGCATACATCACTGGCCAAAGCAATTTAGCGAAACCTTGTAAGTCCCGATGGCCATTATGGAGCGGCGAGGGCCCGATGGTTCAGAGAGGAGCGGAGGGTCGTTTCTGCCGGAGGTAATTGCAGTAACATGGAGCGAATGTCACGACCGAGGCCACAGAGCAGCTCTGAGGAGGAACACGGACTGCAGAAGCTTCGGGTTTAATTATCCAACCTCAGAGGTCACGGGGTCACCCACAATGGATAACTCCCAGAATTCCTCACTCCACGTTCATGGGCACTTTCACGATTTTGAAAACGTAGCCAAGATATTACAAAGAGACAAAGAAATCTGAGATTAGGGGAATCGAAATGCTGGGATCGGCTCCAGCACGACCCAAGACCCAACAGAGGACAAGTTTGGAGAATGGATGGATGGAGATTAAAGGACACACACACAGACACACACTGCAGACCAACACAATAGACTGTCGGTCACTGACATACACACTTATAAAAGACAATAAAGCTCATCAAATGTGCTCTGATTTTAGATTGTAAACAACAGTCTGAACTCAAACCGTGATAGTTTCTATTGTATACTAAAACTACTGACTGAAAAATTCTGGTTGAAAAACCAACAGCAATAAAATACAGCAGATGACACAAGTTCATTTGATAAGTGCTCTTATGCAACATCCATTTTAACACTGAACACTGAAAAAGTACATTTCAAAATAGTATTAAAATAAAAACTCTAGAGCATGCAAGTCGTTGAAGTCCTAATGCAATGATCAAGATCGCTCAAGTTCCACTTTTAGATTTTGAAACTTTGAGGTTTGAGAAAGTGCAGTTTTTTATTTTTATTTTTTTTATATGCCTGGCTTTGGGGTTGATTATCTCTGGCGGGGAAGCAGATAGAAGCCTGAAATTCTGCTGTGAAAATTACAGCTTGGGATTGCACTGGTTACAGAGCTAGAGCTAGCCTACTTTTTTCATGCATTTGGGGAAATGAACAGATGTAACATGCTGTAAACATAACAAATAATACAGCATTTTAGAGTAATTAGGTTTATGAGTGACATACAATAGAGCGTGGATGTCAGTGAGGTCTAAAACAGGGGTTCTCAAACAGGACAACGAGAGGCAATCAGAAAACTTCAAAGGGTGGACTAGTAAGTCTGAAAATGATTTGGAATTATGTTGTATGTCATGACACAAAGACAGCCCCTGGTCAAGCGACCAACGTTACCATTTTGGAAGCATTTGAAATGGACCACTGACCCTTATGAATCATATAGCAGTTAAACATAGCCTCCAAACACAAGCTCATTGGTAAGAAAGAGAAACAGACCAAATACAGAAGAGAAATGTTTGAAGCATCTTTGAATTTAACCTTGTGAATGTCTGTAATGCCAACCACACAAACAGACGCATGTTCATGTCTGATTCATCTTTAATTCTGTTTATTCCTTTTCAGTAACTTTCTTATGGAGTAGACAAACTATATCAATAAACAATCGTTCAGATGAGCAGGTTCTTATCGTGAGCCTTCACTTCATCGACACTGAAGCCGCTGTACTAAACGACAGCTCACCTTTACCTGACAGTGCTTCATAACACACAAAAAAGATATGAGAATGACAGATGATCACAATTACACAGAGAAATAGAGTAGCACTGAATTCTAGCAATCTGAGCTCTGAGGCGAATATTCCAGGTTATCATGACATGCACAGCATCTTTGTCTTTCTTACCGCAAACAATCATTTCAACTCATGTAAAAACTAGGCTCCTAAATCAAATATATCAATATTGAAATCAGTTCTGTATCTCCGTCCAGTCTGCTCTCCGTACGTTTGTTTTCAGACTCACAAACATCACACATCAGCTGTTAGCCCCTTGTGAAAAATGAATATACCAAAATGTTTTTGAAATACATTTATTTTGCAATAAGTGTACTACAGATACATTTACATATTTATGTGCTTAATAAAAATACCCTGCAATAGTGCTTTTGGTATACTAAACTGGTATACTTGAAGTCTGCTAATTTGGAACAAATAATTTTGTACTTAATTGTGCAGAAGTAGTGCTAAAGTCCAACTAAAGACATACTGAAGTATATTTGATTGTGCTAAAGTGGAACTATTCCAAGGATACTTTAGATACACTTTAAATATCTTGCATTTAAAGACTGGTACTATTCAAAGATCATACAATCCTCAGCAATAGTGACATTAAAAGACATTTTGATTGATTATTAATATTTGATCACATTTTCTTTAAACAAAAGTTGAAAGTGACAGCCCTAAACAAATGGACAACATGTTTATCATGTGAATACACTAACACTGGAAGTCAAGCACAAAGAGGTCGATAATACATCATCAGCTAAACGACAAATTGAAGTTTAATTTCATCCTGAATTCTATTATTTTTCACATACAGAGGAACCAAAATATGGGATTCAAAATCTCAGTTGCTCGCTTTCAGTTTTTTGGTCGCACTTTTTTTTCTGTTTGGTTCATGACAGAATCCGATAACGTGTTCATATCAGAAGCGTTCGAGATGCATGTAATACCGAGTGGAAACAGAGCCAATGACTCATTTTGAACGAATCGGTTGAGTGAATGATTCAAATGAACGTGATTTGAACCGAAGGGAAACACCCTGCTATTTATACCAAATTACTACTGTATAAATCAATTACTCATCAATTTTTAATTACTCCCAACATAAAGGTATTCCTCATAGTGCTGAAATCTAACACCCAACAGTATCTCTCTTCACTCTGTTTTTATATCTGCTGCCTTTACAGTGGGAAATACCACTTCTATATATTTTTAATCAGCTGTCAATAATTCAGGCCTGACGGGTTAGTGTGCAGTGATAGGTCTGAGAAATATTCCCCTGAAGAAGTGAAGAGATGCAGCTCTCGGGTCTGTTTTTATCAGTCCGTCCTGCGTCTCGTGGGACAAGCCATATGAACTGCTCGGGTCTCCATCGCTCATGTGTTCTCGCAGGGAATGAGGAGAGAGATGGAGAAAGAGATTATCAGCGAGAAAGTGTAAAACGCTGATTCAGTATGTGCGTCCAACCCCGCAGGATTTCCCTGAGTGATTTCTGACTCCGAGACCCATAGTTCCAGGTTATATGGCAGAAGATGCTCAACAGACACAATCTGATTTCTCAATTTACTCTGACCTTTTCTGCTGATGTTTTTTGGATAGCTTATTGAAGGTTAATTCTTCCATTTCCTGGCTTTGCTTGTCTTACATCATTAGATATTACCATCATTTTTTCCATCTGAAACAATAATGTCAAGACTTTCAGTGAATAAGCCAGTTGGAAAGACCCTTTGTAACTCACTCTTCTGAGATGAAAGTGACATTAACTGTTCAAACAGGTTTCTTGTTTTAAAACGTTCCCACCAAAAATACGACTCTCAGCCTCCCTGAGACGCACAGAGACCATAAAGCTCAGTTTATACCCAATCGCACAGATACACAGCATGTCTCGATGCTTCTGTTGGCTTGTGATGGCTCTTAGATTTAAAATCTGTGGGACGTCTGAGTAGGGTTAGCTATATATCTACAAGATGACCATTAACATTTAGTGCTGCGATAACAGAGCGCTGAGCTCGGACACAATTTACTGTCAGAGAGTCACAGATGGGTCAGTGAAATCAATAACGCTGGAAAATCCTGCAGGAAGGTGTTAGCTTGACCTCTCAGAAAGCCTTCTGGAAAGGTGAAATTGCTGGCTGAACCATCGCCACCAACAAACCCATATGAGCAGCAGGACGAGTGTGAAAGCATGTTAAATATACCAATGAAGCGGGTTTAATGATACTCACTACCTGTTTTACTGCTGTGCACGTAAACAGAGAAAAAACACAGTGAGAAGGACTTGATAAAACATCATAAAGCATCCAGATCCTCAGACGAAATACACTGTGTATCAGTCTAGCACTTTCCCCTCGATTACTTACAGAATGATTGTTTCACATTAACAGCGCGACATTATTCAAGCAATAAACTGCCATCAGGGAGAGACGGTGTGTGTTTATAGATCGGCTTTTGCTTATCTAGCTCTGGAAAATGTCACATCTCTCTGAAGAACTGAATGTTTTCCTATTTTCTGTTTTAGTTTTTCCCTCCTTATTTTCAGGTCAGTCAGTTGTTGATGTTCGTGAATGGAAATGAAAGTTCAAGAGCAGCATGTTCATCTAATCCTGTCAAACACAGCAAAAGAATCCTCATGAATCCTATAATTCAAATGAATATATAAACTAACAACACAATGAAAAATGTACATTAGAGCAGCGCTGGGTTGTTTCTGCACAATGAACTTTCTAGAACCTCCACCATCACAGTAACTCCGTTTTGCTTAACTTATTCTCGTTCTCTTTTCTGCATTTGGTGTGAACTAATCAAGCTTATACTTTAAACTGGGAATGGTGATGTTCATCATTTCTAATTCACTTTGGATGAAAGAGTCTGTTAAATGAATAAATGTAAATGTAATTTTGTGTGTGTAAATAATTACTTTTATGTATTAGTGTAATGTTTCTATATATCAACAAAAATCCAGTACCTTTGTTGTCACTGTCTATTCATTCTTCTTTGAAATGGAACTGCATCTCTGAAGCCTGACACCACAATCACAGCGGCAGCCTGAACGGAAAAGACAGAAAAAAGAGATCTTTTTGCTCTTTATCTATATCGATATTGTCATGTGTCATGAGCGTTCATATTTCATATTGCTCCAAAAGTAACATCTGGTCTTCTGTCGCTCCTGCTGTCTCACTCACACAAGAGGTTTCCTTATGATATAAACACAATCCCTCTTTCAAAATGAGAAGGGATGTCTATTTATTTTTCTAAATTCACTTTTTTAAGTTTCATTAACTTAATTCAGTTAAACGTTTGGCATGTCTGACCTCCAATGGGACTTTAAAATGATGAATTTTGTGTAGAAATCAAACAGCTCAGTGTAACCGTACTCCAGTTTACTCTGACCAGCAGCGTTCGGGATGGACTGAAATCACATAGCCGCTGTGTGTGTTTGAGGGAGAGAGATTCTGATCTAGGCTAAAACACCCTGGCCATCATGCAGACGACTGGCACCAGCGGTGCCTGTGCAAATAAAACTGACTTGACGACAGTCATGCAGACTGGCGTCCTGTTACCACAGAGACACAAGTGGGTTTTACCTGCCATCTGTTGCACAGCTGCTGACTGTAAATCCTGAAGTGCTCAAGCTCACGGGCCCCTGAGAGCTCATGACGCTGACAGGTGGCTTTATGCTGACGAGATGCGCAGTAACCAGGGCTGGCGTCTGTGGGGCTGTGTACGCTTTCCAGAGCAGATGAGCAGATGCTGATGTCCGGCCGTGAGGATGCCACTCTCAGCCGCTCTAATCAGAGAACATGAGATCAGGTTTGGAGCAGAACGTGGAGAAGCTGTTCCCACTGCTGTTTAATGATTTGTTTAATTTGAGGCGGATCTGTGTTTCAGCTTCTGTTCTGAGCGCAGGGTGGGTTGGGATGTTCTGCCGTTTGTTGTTTCTCCTTGAAAGTTATTTGTAGCATCCTTGCGATCAATACCTCTATTCCCCGAGCCGGTGACTGCTGTGATGTCCACTGGTGTACAGCGAGCGCTAAGCGAGAGAGCACCCGGTTCGATTCTGGACCTCTGTGTTTTTTTGTTCCAGCCAGTAAAGCTGCTTCATTGACATCAAGAGAGCAGCTATTGAAAGCTTTGTTAGCATTCAGATCTCATTGAGCCAGAGTACAATGGCTAAGAGTGAATGGTTTAGTGTGAACAGAACCCATGCACAATCGTTGTGGTCTTTAAGATACACATTTCATCAGTGATTCGTCTCTATATTCTGGATTTGCATTAAATTTGGGTCTGATGCATGAGTACTCGAGGCAGTGAAATCACACTGTAAAATGCTCTAATTCAATCAGTCACATCGACCTAACCCTATTTCTGAAGAAGTCGCACAAACGGGGCCGACCGTATTACAAGTATTACTTAGAATCCATAAGTGCCAAGAAAGTATGTTGAAAGAAAAACATATAAATACAATACAGCTGCAAGTATAGCGTCAATGATGGGCCCAAACACCAGCAGGAAAATACAGCAGACACATGCATTTAACCACCTGCTTGTCTTTTATGTTTTTATATTTTAATTCATTTTTACACATATATATATTTTTATCTTATCTGAATGGTACTGTATGATATTTGGTTGACTTTTGTTGTTCCTGGAAAAAAAGATAAATGGTCATACATGTATTCTTGGAGGTCTAAGATGAACAAACGAGAAACACAAAAACAAAATATTTTTTTAAGCTTACAATCTACAAATCAGCCATGATCCAGATCCAAAAAGCACACAGCAAAAAAGGGGTTAAACTCTTAAACATCAACACTGTAAACTACACACACAGAGACTAAGTGAGATCAAAGACTCAGTTAGAGACAGAAAACACTACATTTGAAAAAAACTAAACTTTGATAATATCTACATACATGGACAAATGACACTTTTATTAATTACAATGTTTTAAAGATAGCATATTTTAGGTGTTTCTCCTACAGCCTCATTTATATGATGTAAGTTTATTTATAATATTTTTATTTTTGCATTATCTGATTTTCATCTGATTATTCCCTTTTGCACAGAGTTCTTTCCCTTCTTTGGCGGAGGTTATTCATATCTCATATGGTCTATGTTTGCTCTTTGATTCACAAACATGATGATCTTGTGATTGGAGGAAAGTCTTCTCATGAGGTTGTATTTTCCCTCTAGTGGAGATCAGACTAGAAGAATAGAGGGCACATCATTAGGATGTTAAATGGCCGAATGTGTCTCTTTAATCAGGATTTGTGTTTCCTGAACTTGAGTTCAGTTGTGTTTCATTGGCTAGCGTATTTCCAGGTCACTTCTCTGGGCTTTGGGCCACAGTTCTGACCCTCTGCATCGGGTGACTCAGCCATGAGTCAGGCCACATTCGGCCTTCCCTTTTGTTTTTCTTATTCTCTTGAATATTTGACCTCATTCATTTGTCTTGTTAGCCGAGTTTGTCAGTACTTGTCCAGGGGGAAAATCAGGACAGATCTATTTAAATGCATCTATCTGAGCTGCTGTAGCCCATGCTCTCATCTCATTTGCCATTTCAGCACTCGCTGTATGACGAGATACATGTTAATGTTGGACATATTAGTCGAGTGTTGTGGGTCGCCGTTGGTCTCTGAATCACAGCTGCGTGTGTGAACCCAGCGTGTGTGTGTGTGTGTGTGTGTGTGTGTGGATGAAATGCCACGAGGCGCTAGCAGCTCCTTATCAGTCTCTGAGCAGACGAGAGCTGCTCTTCTTAATTCATTTTCACCTGATCGGGAGGCCAAGAGTGACATTTCACAAGTGTGTGTGTGAGAGGAACGGGAGGTGAATTATTTTATTTTTACTCCTATTACACTATATAGTAGCTGACAGAATGGAAGCCACAGCTCTAGTTTTGTCCACTAAAGGTTCCCAAGAGCTCCATGCTGTTCTGTGGTTTCCTTCAGAATAAAACAGCTTGAATTTTACAATTCAAAATTGTATTGTTATGAACTATATTATTCTGATTTAATAAATTGTTGGCTGCCCAAAGAGAACAACAAATCATTCTACAGCAAACCACACCAAATGAACACAAACTGCCTCAGCACATGGGAAGAGAGAACACAGACACTATGAAGCTGCTGAGATGAGTTCATGAGACGACACTTCACTCAAGTAGGGATTTCTGTGAAATATCTGTCCTTTATCTGCTCTGATCTAAATCACCTCTCAACACAGAAGGTTCAGTTTCCACGAGTTCTTCCATTGGCTGCGCTTTCATCCCAAAGGTCTCAGTTGAGATGGAACAATCCGGAACTTTGAATTTAGTGCTGTCAAACAATTAATCGCATCCAAAATAAAGCTTTTTGTTCACATAATATATCTGTGTGTACTGTGTATATTTATTATGTATATACAGTATAAATACACACACATACAGTATATATTTTGAAAATATTGAAATGTATTTACACGTATGTTTATATTTATATCATTTATATTACAGATAAATATATTTAATATATAAACATAACATATTTGTAACCCTGGAGCACAAAAGCAGTCTTAAGTCGCTGGGGTATATTTGTAGCAATAGCCAACAATACATTGTATGAGTCAAAATTATCCATTTTTCTTTTATGCCAAAAATCATTAGGATATTAAGATCATGTTCCATGTTCCAGATATTTTGTAAATTTCCTGCCGTAAATATATCAAAACTTAGTTTTTGATTAGTAATATGCATTGCTAAGAACTTCATTTGAACAACTTTAAAGGTGATTTTCTCAATATTTAGATTTTTTTGCACCCTCAGATTCCAGATTTTCAAATAGTTGTATCTCAGCCAAATATTGTCCTATCCTAACAAACCATACACCAATGGAAAGATTATTTATTCAGTTTTCAGATGGTGTATAAATCTTAAATTTCAAAAAATTGACACTTATGACTGGTTTTGTGGTCCAGGGTCACATTTGTCTTCAATATATACTTATATGTGTGTGTATTTATAGAGACATAATAAGGATACACTATTATAGAGACATAATAGTATTTATTTATTTATTTTTACTTTATTTTGGATGCAATTAATTGTTTGACAGCTCTAGTTTAAATCTTATGTGTAAATTGAACTTCTATCATCCATTCATTATCCACTCCGGGAATAACCCTGCTGGATGGATGGATGCATTGCAGATTCCTATTATATGAAGTCAGTTTATATATTTAAGTTACGTGATGCATTAAAAAACTGTCATTCTGAGAGGATCTTTGGATCTCCCCACCTTCACCTTGTGATCTTGTAGCTTTTCTTCTCTCTGCATTTTCTGTTTGCAGTGTTCTCCAATGAATTGTCAAGTGTGGACATCCAAGGGCTGTCTTCTGGACATTTCTGCTCTAATTACATTATTTGGTGGTGTTCTTTTTTTTTATTTGTTTGTTTCAGCAAATTTTTGCATGTACACATTTCGGCACACATCATGTGCAGCTGGTTTTTTTAGAATTTCCTGTTTTTGACATGTTTGAACTCTGACTCTCACCCTTATGTTTCTACACAAACACAAATTACACTAGTGGAAAACAGGAAAAAAATAGTAGAGATGGACACAGTGAACACTCGCCAGATATCTTGCTGACAACATCATTAGGAAAAAAAATCAAAGTAAAACAAATGATCCATCAAACCCACAGTACTCACAGATGAACCTAAGACTGAAAGGAAACAAACATAACACAGTGATACTTCTCCCGATTACTGAATCCTAATGACTTTATCCATTTTCCTTTAACACACTGACCAACACAAACAGATCGTCCAAACAGGGGAGCGACCTGTTGTATAAAACACCATCCTCTGTTAAAACCGCTCATAATGCTCCAGTCTTACTGTAGGAGCGCAGAGACATTGCTTCACCATCTCAATGGCATCGGTTAAATGTCAAACGACAGTCAGACTGTGCTGCTTTCGGACAATCTCCCATCAGCGTGTTAAAGAATGAGAAGCACAGCACCGAGCAGATGCTGCCATGTGGACGAGAGCTGTGAAAATGCCCTCACGCAAATGCCAAGCCATCACTCAGCATCTGGGAGGTGAAAATCAGATTGAAAGTCCTGTTCCACCTCACCGTCAGCGAACGTGTTGCCTTATGGACACAGTCAGAGCTTCATCTGCAAACACATACAGAGAGAAATTACTCTTCAGATAGTTCAGACATTCCAAGAAAACAGGAAGATCTCTGTAATCAAAGACACACAGCGGTGAAGCAGATGTATTACTCCTGTTTTTCACATCTCCTCCATCTTTCACAGTCCTTTAAATAAAGAGCATAAACAATGTCTCACACCTAAATCAGACAAAGAAACACTACAGCTTGCGCAGACAGACAGACAGAGATCTTTTATTCATCACATCATCAGCTCTTCGACTTGCACCTTTGATTCCAACCCTTGAACTCAGAGCCGTCGCCTTTGATGTTGAATATGTTTGACATCCTCTTCTGTTCCTCTGCTCTCTCTGCTTAGGGTTTATGTCATGGTTTGTCCATGTATCTTGCAAATCACAAATTCACAGGCTTTCACACATGCATGCACATAATCAGATAAAACATACGAAAGCATGGCTTTTTTGTGTTGAACATTTTGTTCATGGTTCATTACCACAAACGCCCCTCTTGTGTCATCAGTTTTTGCTCAGTCAGGCATTTTCTGATTGAATTACATTTTACATTTGCCATAAAAATACTGCCTCTCCATTTGTAGATGCTCCAGAGATGCAGAGCAACATTTCTTCCCGCAGGATAAATCCGGCTCGGAGAACACGACTGTGAGCTCAGATCTTCTCAGAGTGAAGTCTGAACCCTGTGTCATCCCTCCATTAGGCCACGCTACTCTGCAGGCAAAGACAGTCGAGAAACACTATGGAGTTTTCACACAGGATTACACTCCTCCACAAAATCTCTCTGTTTGTCTGTCTGTGTGTGTGTGTGTGTGTGTGTGTAGACTTACGGGTTGATTAGTTACAGGTGAAGGGCCCACAGGAGACTAGAGCATCTCCACGCAGGACTTGGGTTTGTGTTCAGTTACTGACCAATTAATGGCCAGTCCAATGGCTTTAAAGACCATAACGGTTCAACAGTAATAATATTAATTATTACCAAGTTTAAAAATCAGCTCATCTACAGAGTGTAGGGATGATGATGATGATCTCTTTTCTTTCCAGAGATTCGAGACTCCACCTGCCCCAGAAAGCATCAGTCTCAAAAGACGCTCACACTAAAAATAAGCATGTTTATCCACTGAGCTCCAGAAATGACCTGCAGATGCAATGAGCAAAAAGACAATTGTGTATAATCATTTAATTTATTTGCAATCACTCCCTTTAATTTTTGAATTCTTTATTTGCATGCCTATTTTCCATTCGGTATTGCCAAGCCATGCACATACACACACACTATTAATGATAGAACTCTCTCTTTTTTCATTTCGACAAGTATTTGTTTTCATGACAAGGCTTGAGTAATTATGTAGAATAAAACAATCATTCCTGTTGAGAACATCTTTAGTTCATGTGTGTTGACGTTATTTTCTGATTACATTAACATTTGTCTGCCTTCTGAAGGTGTATAGAAAGCAAATAATAGAGTTATATTCCTTTCTTGTCGCCCATGTGCTGTCTTAATGTTGTTGGAGTGCTGGTTTTGTGTCTGTAGTTTGGGAAGGGTGTTAAAGGTCCTCAGAAAGCCATGTGATTCTCCAGGCTAATACAAAATGCATGACACAGAGAGAGCGGCCCAAAGCTAATGCTGCATCGCGGTCCAGGGTAACATAGCAACAGTTTCTGACTGAACTTTAGCTCAGCGTAACATCCATTAACCCGAAGTGAACCGCCAAACGAGAGACACTTGTGGTTTTTAACAGCTAGCAGCAGCTAAACAGTTTTACATGCCATTGAAATCCTTTGAATTATTTCGTAGTGACAAGCTTGTCCTTTGACACCAGCTGTCCATCACTGACAGAGAGTCTTCTGAAAACACAATTCGCAGGAGCTTTTGCGTATGTCAGATGTCACGCTCATGTACAGTATGTAAAGCGTAGACGTCCTCGAGTAAAACAGACCTCCTTCTTACTGCCTGTCCTCCCTAAACCTTCAAATCTCTTTCCCAGTCGCTCTGTCCTGATATGAAGGCTTGGCCTAAGGGGCAAAAGCTTTTTGAAATAATCTTTAAACATTTTATTCAAACACAACCCTTATCGTAATTCTCTTCTGCATATGGACGACCGACGGCTCCATGTGACTGGATCAGATGTGAAGTCCAAATTTAAATGGAAGTCCTGTCAACTGTAATCTGTCCTGCCAAACACATCTGTCTTAGAGAACGGGATCTATGTGCGCAAGAAGAAAAGAAAATACGGAAAAGGGAACATGGTCCTTAAGTCACTCATCATCATTGCAAAATAAGCTATTTGCAAAATATAAAAAAGATGCTACTTAAGTCAAGTCACCTTTATTTATATAGCACTTTTAACAATACAGATTGTGTCAAAGCAACTTCACAATATCAAAATAAGAAAATAGTGTGTCAATAATGTAAAATGACAAGAACTCAATTTTCAGTTAAAGGCATTTCATTATTGAATTCAGTGATGTCATCGTCCAGCTCAGTTCAGTTTAAGTAGTATCTATGCAATCATGTAGACGATATTGCTGGAAATCAAGTGTCCCGAACTGAGCAAGCCAGAGGCGACAGCGGCAAGGAACCAAAACTCCATCGGTGACAGAATGGAGAAAAAACCTTGGGAGAAACCAGGCTCAGTCGGGGACCAGTTCTCTTCTGGCCAGACGAACCAGCAGTTCAATTCCAACTGCAGCAAAGTCAGACTGTGCAGAGGACTCATCTGGTTCACTTAAATGGATGTGATAAAGATTAATAAATGATTGTACTCTGTGAAGAAAGAGGGAATGTTGTGAAACTAGTATAGATTCAGAGGAAATCACACACACAACGATAAATTATACACAATATTTGACAGAACGCTAAAGATCTGTGGCATAGTGGTAAAGCAAGCAGATAACTGGATCTCCATAAAATAAAGCAAACCTACAAAAGCACTGCTGACAGTTCAGTTGGTCACACAGATTTCACACAAACATGAAGACGAGGGACTGGAGGAGTAAGCAGGAACTTGAGGAAGTCTGTGTTGTCAAGACTGAGTTTGAGGTGATGGGCTGCGATGTCAGAGAAGAACACGAGATCATCTCTGTGATGGGAGAGGTGAAGACAGCCGAGTCTCGCTTCTCCAAACTTACGCTGGAAAACACTATAAAATAAAATGAGATTAGTTTGGACATCACATCAGCATTGGTAGTGATATTAGTTTGCGAAGCTTCATTCAGGTTTACACACACTGAAACCTCTGATACACACAGAAGAGAAGCTGTCTTATCTCTGGGTTGTGTTTGGCTTTGGAGGACCATATACTTTTAGATTTATTCATCTGGAAGATGCTTATCCAAACTGATTGCATTCAATGGTACATTCAATTCAAATGTGCAAAATCATCCATTAAAAAACAGCGAACACCAGCGAGTGAACACAACAAGCCAATGACTCGAGGTGCTGGTATGTAAAGAGCTGTGTTGATGATTGACAGAATGGTTTGTGAGGCACTGCTCCTTTAGAAATAAAGCTTCCAGAAATAGAGACGCTTAATTATGCCTTTCTTTTCAAAAGCTAATGAAACAAAGCTCCGGAGGAATCTGCAGGTGTGCTCTGTTACAGTCAAACACACTCCATATGTATTAGTGACACTGGCCTCTATGCAGCCAGCCAGTTTCTGTCTGAGAGTCAGCTGGCTGGATAACTGCATTGCTTACCTGTGGGGGTGTGACCCTGCTCTGCCATCAGCTTCACTGGTGTTCACTGACACACACACACCCGCGGTCATCAGCTACTGGACTGATAGCTTAAGCCCTCAGGAGCGGGTTCAGACGCAGTCAGCTGTAGAGATCTGCTCTCCAGACGCCCGTCTCTCAGACAGCTGCCCACAGGACAGGGCATGCCAGGTGTTGCCTGCTGTTAAAGGCCAGTTAATATCTCGCCCTGTGGAGGCCAGTAATTCACCTTTTCATTACTCCCTGAATATTTAAACAGCACTGAAGAGATGGAGGAGGAGGTCTGAGATCTGTCATTCTCCTTTCTGCCACAGACTCTCCACCTGTCCGCTTCATCATCGTGACCCATCGTCCTCCTTTACTCGTTCATCTCACGTGATGCTGCTAAAATACATATGCACACATACATCCATATATATATACAGGACATAGCGTTCAGAACGAGACAGAGACAGAGACAGAGAGACAGGGAAGCTCACATCAATCACTGTCAAGTGCGGCTCTAGTCCTACAAACACATGGCTATCTGTTCCCTCAGTCTCTGGCTCCGACTCTGCAGCAGCGTTTATAGGTTCTGCTGTGCCAGGGTGATTTAGTGTTAAAATCACAGAGTGAAGATGAGGCAGATGAGTGCAGTGCTGGTAAAACGACAACGCTGCTCCTCTGCGTCCGTATCGTCAGTTCAGATGGAGCTCAGAGGTTACAAAACATTAGCTTACAGTTTAATCACTGCCTTCATCATGCTGGACTGCAGAGCTTGATCTGCTCGGTGAACAGACGGCTTGTGTTACACATAGCATACAACTAAATGATACTGCTGTGGGGACATTGATTTAATGCCAGAAGAGGATAAGCTCCTCCAGAAGAGTTCGGATCCTCTCAAGGTTTGTTTGTTCTTCACGACCTAAACATCTTACAGAGTTTTTCCTTGACTTTGGATGCTCGAAGACATTAAAGTTCGTTTCCCTCTAAAGCTGTTAGGGTTAGTGAAAGTACTTCACAAATGAACTTGAGACACACGAGAGGAGACGACCAAGAGAATGTCTGCTCAACCACATTCAATCATTTGTTCATTTCTGCTGTTCGCTTTGCGTCAATCTGAGCCTCAGAAATCATCATCTCCATTCACCATATGTTTCAAAGCTTCCTTCTCTTGAGACTAATTTGAGCTATCACTGTAATTTTACTGGGTATCTCAGTCTAAAATTCATTTACACTTTGTTGTAAGTGTACAGTCAGTAATTTGACCCTCAGCGCGGCCTCCAGCTGTCATTCTGAATCTCGTCTTCACTCAGATTCTCGTTCATTGGCCTCAAACAATCCTCCTGGTGTCTTTGCAGTGGCTCAAACACACACAAACACATTCATCTCCCAAATACCGTGGTAAATTATGTTTGAAAGACATTCTGTGTTTAGCTAAAAGGGCACTGGGGAGAAATGAAAAACAATTCAATCCCATTTATTTAAATAGCACCTTTTACAACACAGATTGTTCACAAAAGCAGCTTTACAGACAATAGGAAAATAAAGACCAAAGAAAAAAAAAACACTTTGATGCCAAGAGCGACGGTGGAAAAAAACAAACAAACATGCCTAGCGATGTTTAAGAAGACGTGGAGAAACCTCATATATACTAACAATTATCATTATTTTTCAACACTTCAAGAATATTGATGAGTAATTGGATATACTTTCATTAGTTTGGATAACTAACCAAAAATATCATCTATTTAAAAAAAAAAAAAAAAAAAAAAAAAAAATCTAATTAAGACATTATTGTATATGAGCTACAGGTGCCCCCCCCCCCCCACATCCATCCATCCATCCATAGCTACTAGCAAAAAGACACAGATTCACATCTTAAAAGCCTGCTAGATTGAACAAGCAATCTGCACACATACGTGTGTGCGTGTATCTACTGTAGTTTGGAGTCTGTCGAATCCCAGAATGCAGTGAGAGATGCTCTCTCACTCTCACACACACTCACACAAATAATTTGATGCATCATTGTTTTAACATATTGTATTTCTCTCCAGGCTTTTTGCTGTTTTGCTCTCTTTTCACACATTAAATCTACTGACTCCAAAATGCCACACACACATAAACTGCCAGATTCTTGCAGCCTTCCGACTCATTTTCACACATATTTAAAAGTCCAAAATGCTGCAGATCACAGCACTCCAAAATAAGTTTTTAGGTTATGTGTATTTCTCAGTACACAGTCATCATTCTCCACATGCAGTTTAACACAGCAGTTCAGTCCCACTTCAAAATGCACTAAAACATTGTAAAACCTTATACACAAACTCATTCTACCCAAATACACCCAGCAAGAATGCTTTGTCACTCATAATTAATGGTAGCATTATAGATGATCATTTAGTCATGGGAAGTATCTTGGACATTTATAGAATGCAAAATAAAAAGGCCAGATTATTGTGTTGGCAGGACACACTATATATGCAATATGCTTCAATACGCCTTATTTCTCTCTCTTTATGAAGTAAAGAGAATTTAACCAACCCCAAGTGACTGCCCATCAAGCACAGCTCAGCAGAGATATGGGAACAGTGTCTGTGTTGGTCCTCTCTAGCAGGGGCGTCATGCACTCATTATTTGTGAGGGGGCACGAGTTGGGGTGGGTGGGGGGGGTTACACAACTCGTGCCCCCCAACACAGCAGCCACAACAGCATTAATGTTTTATTTATTTTTTTATTTTTATTCGAAACATTCCCAAACACATTAATTATAACATGAAATATCTTGATTCTCACATATAGAATATGTTGATATATAGTGGGCGATGGTCAAAGTAACCTAATAATGTAATCTATTAATAAAAACCTGTCTGTTTATGGGTGTCATGACATAACATTTTTAATACGACCGACTTTATATTTAATGTGAATTTAACATTGAAAATTGAGGTGAATAAAAACATTGCAAGTTAGGCTACTAATCATAACACTTTCATTGTACAGAAAGAGAGCAAATAACATTTACATTATCAAAGAACATTTTCACTGACAGTCTAGTTCAGGCACTCTCAAAAACTCCCATTAAAATCACTGCAGCTGTTTACACTATGAAATTAATATCTTACAGATTCGTACACACATTTGCACATTTGAACTGTTGTATTCAGTCAGCAAGCAAGTGAAGAAATACTGTGCATTATAACCAATCACACACGATTCTGTTGAGCGTATGAATGCAATGACCAATCAGAGGTGTTCAGATGAGTCCTTGCTTTCATACGCTCAACAGCATCGTGTGCGATTGGTTATAATGCACAGTGCTGTAAAAATGCGTCTGTCTCTGGCTCAGCGCCAGCCAGCAAACGCAGATTTGAATTTAGCAGCTGATGATATGATGCACTGAACGTTTTAATCACGCTGGTGTGATTGTATTAATTATAGAAAATATTCAAAATCCACTTGGCTCAAGAATCTGAGGGGGCACGTGCCCCTCACTTTGAATGGGCATGACGCCTCTGCTCTCTAGTGATTCACCCGAGGAAGAATGATGATGACTTTTCCTTTTCCAGCACGAATAAGTGCGTTTGAGAAAATCTGTGATTTTCATTTTGATTTTCAATCAAATTTTGATTGCTTTCAGCAAACAGGTTGAGCGCTGGTAGTAACAGGAATAGCTTCCTTTAAATTTGAAATTCAGATATTTGTGAAATGCCAAAGCAATGGGGAAATGTCATGGCAGCAGAGTGGCACATGTGCCTGACAAACCTGAGCTCCATCGACACACAACAAGCACAAGTTTACTTCACGGGTCGAAGAAATCCCATCAGCAGAAGATCTCAGGCTCAGACAAGATGTCTATGGACCAAATCAGCACCTAATGTTGCACACATACAGCAAAGGCAGACAGAAGTCTAACCTAACCTCTCTTCACTCTCCTCTATGATTAAAAAGGCCAATCATTTAAAACGACTCATTCACAAGGTACCAGACTGCTGCAATAAGTACTTCTGAGGAAGAACTCACAATATTCAATCTTAGTTCATATTTCTCAGTGATATTTAGTTTTGACTTAACTCTTATAGGGACACACTCAAAAATAAACATTGTCATAATTTACATGTCGTTCCAAACCTGTATGACTTTCATTCTTCTGTGGTACACAAAAGAAGATATTCTGAAGAATGTTGGGAATCAAACAACATTGAACCCCATTGACTTTCATTGTATGGAGGAAACAACATCAAAATAAATAAATGAACAAATACATTTTTAAATGTATTTGCTTCACATTTTCACCACACCTGCTCTGAGATGCATTACCTGAGCAATCACTAGTTAAAGTCTCTAACTAGAAATTTACTTGAGTGACAGTATTTAAAATAGCCAAATTGAATCACACTGAAGTATTTCATAGAAAAAAGTAAATGTTTTTCCTAGCTTTAGAAATTAATTCTAATTCACATCTTTATTAATTTGTGCATGTAGAAAGATAGTGTACCTGTTTTGGGACATTCTCATTCCTGGAGGTCTTTGTTGATATCATATACCCTCTGCTGTGTTTGTGACTGTTAACATTTAGTTAAATTCATTACCATTCAATGCATTACCATTTAGCTTTTCAGTTGATACAGTAAAATACATAAATTAATAATTAAGGCTGGCATTGAAACAGTGCATATTTTTAAAGAAATTGAAGGAGAAGAACCACCACAAACTCCTGCTGTTCTACTGAGGAAGGGCTGTGAGAAACATGAGCTGGAGTTTCAGACGACATTCACTGAAATACTACATCATTCAGACTCCTTCAGCAAACTAAGCTCCTTCAGTTTCACTAAAACTACATTGGAATACATACTTCAGATTTCTAAACTTCAGTCTATACATTTACTGTTACTCTGTTGTAAAAGCATTACTATGCATTTTTTTTTTTTAGTTCAAGCAGACGACAGAAGCATACTCTCAGGTTTAGTAGGATGTTAATATAAACCTACTTCACTCGGAGATACTTGTGATTTCAGATTTACCTGTACCTAACATCACAAAACAACAGAAGTCGATTTACATCTTCTTGAGCAGAGTGAACTAGTCTCCACCAGATGACTGTGACACTGAGCTGAAATCTGCAGCTCTCCGGCTGGCCATCCTCTCTCTGTAGAGCTCAGGTTTATCTGCAAACGCCACACACAGAAGAACCTGTAGATCTGAGCTTCCTCTCAGGAGAGACAAACCAATTAAAGCACAGAATAGACCGATCCGACAGGCTGCATTGTGCAGTTCGTTCCCTCATCTCTGTGCGGCAGCATGAATTTAGAGGGTAGAGGGTGAAGAGGGAGAGAAGGGCGACTTTTGTGTCTCTGTAACAGGGGATATTGGCCTGTAATGGCTGAGCCGTGCTGTTAATTAAGTTCAGGATGGAGAGAATGGGACCTGAATTCAGGAGTGTGTGTGTGTGTGTGTGTGTGTGTGTGTGTCCAAAAATCTGCAGGAAGCCACATTTTTGCTGTGACAGAGAGAGAGGTTTGTTGGCCTGTTTCAGAGCTAATTGGAAGGCAGGAAGACTGAGTGAAAAATAAATTTTCCAAATTAGAAAACAGCTGAGACGACACTGGTCATAAATCCAGTGAATATTATGTGAAGGGCAATATCAGCTCTGATGATTCATCATCATTTCAGCGTGGAGATGCACAGGGAAACGACAACGTTAGCTTTAACTGCATGAGCTCATCATCCACACAAAACAAGTTTAATGAGCCATTTGTGTTCACTATCAGACTTTCATTTCATTTATTACAATATGTACTCAGAGACGGGTGCAAATCACACCCTCAAGTCTCCAGCGAAACCTAGAAAGAGCTGCTGATCTCTGGGCATGACTTACCCTTTAACCTCACCGCTGGGGATGCTGTGAAACGCAGGCAGTTTTCCTGAAATAATCTGAAGTGGAAACAGTGGTTTTATTGAACAGATATCAACCCTATGTCTGAATATGCCTAGTTCCCTACTATATAGTAGGCCTAAAAAGTATTATGTCTAAAGTCATAGTATTCATTAAACAGTAGGCAAAAAGTACCAGGATGACCACGGGACAGGAGTCGTGAATGGCAGTGAAGCGAAACTGATGCTGGTCTGCCGTGTGACAAAGACAACATGAGTGCAGTCTGTCCAGATTTCATCCATACTACACACATTCACTCTACATGTAGAGTAAACAGACAAAGGTTGCAAAGTCAGTTCTTATTTGAATGTAGAATCGATTTCAGGTTCAGAGCCGAGGAGCTTATAATAGCTGAAGAAAGCTTCTGTTATCATCTCTGTTGGTCTCACTGGTGTCGCTGGATGGCCATGGATGGGTCAGCTCGATGAAGATGGAAGATCTGGATTAGCAGCAGCTGGTGCCTCTCATCATTTGCTTCTCCATCTTTTACATCTCCATGTTATTATCTGAAATTGCAGAAGAGCCAAATCATATAGAAACTCATTATGAAAACATCACAAGCAGCACATAAAGAGTCCATTCACATCAATTACTGCGAGCAGAAGTCAATGACTCGTCCCTCACGTAACACACGCGCAGCTCTGTTTGATGAGATTAAAAGTGCAGATGGACAGCAGCCAAAACAAAACACACAGCTGGACGATCACGCAGGTCAAAGGTGAGCTCTTTCTCCAGGCCGCTGGTTGTAGTGAACTGTGAGAGTGACTGGAGAGTGTCAGGGAGAGAGACAGAGAGACATACTGTCAGTACTGAGAAACACATGCAGACTCAAACACAGCCATTGCCTGTGTATCAGAGTCTCTGTCACACACAAACTCTTTAAACCACTGAGATGCTCAGGACAGTACTGCACTTACTACAGTCTTCTGTTGTGATTACAACCCGAATCCGGAAATGTTGGGACATTTTTTTAAATTAGAATAAAATTAAAACTAAAAGACTTTCAAATCACATGAGCCATTATTTTATTCACAATAGAACATAGATAACATAACAAATGTTTAAATGGATAAATTTTACACTTTTATCCACTAAATGAGCTCATTTCAAATTTGATGCCTGCTACAGGTCTCAAAAAAGTTGGCACTGGGGCAACAAAGGGCTGAAAAAGCAAGAGATTTTGAAAAGATTCAGCCGGGAGAACATCTAGCAACTAATTAAGTTAATTGACATCAGGGCCCGTATTCTTAAAGATTCTAAGAATCCTCTCAGAGAGCTCCTAATTTAGTTTAAAAAATTCTACGTAGGAGTCTTAGCTTAAAAGCGATTCAGGACCAATCTGAGAGCAACTCTGAGGGAGGAAAATACAAAAACTTTTATCTTA
>JAFVLL020007607.1:0-10843 GCA_021397915.2 Tor tambroides
AAGCACAGTCCACAGCACATGCTCGTACTTCCAATACCAAGTCGATTTCCATTAACTTCAAATATAAAGCCGCCTAAAAGTCCCTGTGGGTCGTAGAGTAGAGGGTGTGTTTTTTCCATTAGCCTGTCCACCCGGTCTTGCCTGTCACTCAGACCTCTGACTACAGCCTTTGTCTGAGTTCACTGATCTGCCAACAAACCTAATCGTTAAACCCAATATGTTCAGGCTGCCTCGTGCAAATGCAGGTCTCGATTCATTTTAAGCTCTGACATGCTGCGACGTTTCTTCCCATTTCTCACAGGACACATAGAAAGGTTGCGATTCTTACCTTCATGAGGGTGAGAGGCCCAGAGCTGGGCCATTTGCAGGCTGGCTGGGTTTGGGGCTCGAAAGGCCTGATCCGACGACCCGTGAGCACTGGAAGCGCTGACGTATCCGCCGAGGAATGGGCTAGAGGCACCTGGGAAGGCATCACCTGCGAAAGAGAGGATCAAACGTTTGCTTATGAAGTGACAGAATAAAATGAGGCTGTAAAAAGTCCGTACTCCGTAAGCGCTGTCATTTGATATGATGACATTCCACTCAGGAGAATAGCCTTGGCAAAAAAGTGGAATGATTCGTCTGTGAAGCTCTGCGGTTTTCTTTTGAAATCCAGGAACCACAAACCTGTTTCTATTGCCGGACGCCCTTTTAATTCGCTTCAAAAGAAGAATGTTTACCGAGAGGCACAGAAAGACCACAAACACGAATTGCTTTTGCTTGTAAACAAATGTCATGAGTAATTATTACTCATCCTAAATGTTATGCTAACTGTCATTACAATAGCCACCAGATGTGCAGCTTCAAAAGGGGGAATGTCTAAATAAAAGCATGTTTTCATTTTGCCAGCTATGACATCGGAGCGAGAGACGACGCAGAGACGTGTATGGTATTCGGTCCGCTGCCTCCTCAGAGCTTTTAAAGTCAAACTGATAAAAACAACAGCGATAGGATCTGCAGAAACATTTACAAAAGTTGGCCGGGTCTCTAACAACTCTGGACGGGTCACTGAAAATCCACGGGAACGAATATGTGCTTGAAGTTTGACCCTAGCGCGGGATATTGCTTGCATTTAAATCAACAAAGGTCCATCTATACGCCACACTATCTATTCAAGCATGACGCATAAACAGGGACAGCCGCGGAAATTAATGAGCCCTTCCCCCAATTCCTCCGATATGACTGCTCTTCGTTCCCACATGCCTTTCCTCAATCCAGCGTGGAAGGAGCACTTCGCACTTATTACTCAAACCAGAGATGGATTCGGACACACTTTCACAGATACACACACACAGCACTTCCTCCTGTGCTGCAGACACCTTGGCACAATAGGTCCATTTTTTGCATGTGTAAATAGTGCATTAGCATGACAAGAGGAGGAGGAACAACAAGGCATCAGTGGCAACATGAGCCTTTTGTAGTAGAGGTTAGCATGCGATTAACCTAGGAGGGAAGCAGTCTTGCTCTGCTGATGAACCGTTGGGCCATTGTATTGCACATCGCTAACAGCAGATGTGAACCCTTTGGACTACATCTAAACATTAACCACAGGACAGATTAGACCTCTGGATGGGGTGCAAATAGAGGAGAGGAGATAGCAGAGCATGAGGAGATCCATACTTGGGAGACTTGGAAGGTTATTCTGCAATATGCGAGACGAACACCAGAATCTATAGTTTTTGCAATAACAGACATTTATTTCCTTGAGAAGAAAGAAAGAATATATTATTACAAAAGGTTCTTCTAAATGAAGGACTGCAAAACCACTGGGCTCGTAACTCTAGATCTATTGACTTGGCCAGGGGTGCATTTCACACTCGTAAGCCTTTTCTTCAAACACACAGCAAGGGCACTGCCTCATTCATTTGAACAGAAGATCTGGACAATTGTAGGGGTCACATGACAAGCAGCTGTTATTTTTTTTGCCATTTGAGTCCAGTCCTATAATGCAAAGAATGAGACATTTAGGAGACACATCTAACTCAAAGCAAAGAATGGTACATTTTTACTACAGGGTCATCCTCTCCTCAGGAGTGCAATGGTTACTGGGTAAATCAGCAACTGTCCAGTTTACAGTTCGCTCCTTATGTGGTTTGAATGTAGAACCTTTAGGGTTACTCTTTAACCACTACGCTAACACAATTTTGTGAAAAGTATACTTGTTCATCAAGTTCCTTGTTTCAAAATAACAAGTGTTTATATTGAGTTGGGCAAATATGAAACTGGGTCACAATTCGGTCAGAAATTATTTTGAAATTATTCATAATTATTTCCAAAATTATGCTGAAGACTGCAACTGGAGAGTTTGTTGAGAAGTCTCAAGAAGTGAATTTGTGTTGAAGAAATTTAATTTACACTGGAAAAAAGTCTGAGATTTTTTTCTTTTAAATGAGAACTTTTTCAGGCTCCTATATTTAGGTTCAGTAATTTCACTTTAACAGCAAAAAAGGGGCATAAGGGAGTTAATGGATGCCTTATTTTTTAAAAATGTCCAATGATATTTTCATAGGAGCCTGATAAAAATACTTAAGTAAAAGAAAAATCTCAGATGAACTTAGAGGTTTTTGCATCTGAAGTCTTCATTTATTATTGATCCGATAGAAAAATGGGTAATATGAAGTCTGTAAAGTAACACAAACAAACAGATGTTTGGGAGACTGTCTATTAAATATGCATAACAGATTTGTATACCGTGTGAAATTTATTAAACCAAAAATTGCCATCTTTTAAATCAAGGAGGCTTGAAGAATAACAACTACACATTAATGGAATGGAACTCATGATAAACAAATAATCTTCAAGACATGCATTAGGGAACACTTAAGTTTATTCTCCACAATACGCATTTGAAAAAAAAAATCTTAATTATCAGATCGATGCATAGGCCTAGTCCCTATTTGATGCAATGGGATTTTGGCTCCATTCAGTCCAAGAACATTAATGTCAGGCATTGATATCAGGCAGTCAGACTAGCTGGCATTCAGCTTCATCCCAAAGGTGTTCATTCAGGTTGATTTAAATGCTCTGTGCAGGTCAATCAAGTTATACAATTCCCATCTCATTTCTGCACTGGCCATTTTTTGTGCATGTGTGTATAGACGTATTAAAACAGGAAAGGGCCTTGCCTAAACTCTTTCAAAAAGTCTGAAACATCTTTGTGGTTCCTTTCCATATTCGAGAGCATGAGGACAAAACTGAAATGTGAAGATTTTAAAGAGGTGGCATCCTGTAATGGCTCCACATCACATCCTAAAGCTTCTCAATATGGTCCATTTTACTCTCATTGTTTGTCTATGGCTGTGTACTTCACTTTTGGGTGCGACTGGAATGACTGAATCACAAGTTTGTCCAGACATTTGGCCATGCATGGTAAACATTCTTGCATATTACCGAGTTTTGGCTGAGAACAAGTTTTCTTTCGGCGTTTCTGTAGGGTGAACGCTCCACTCGAAAAGGAATCACAGTGATGTCTGCGCCACGGCCTGTAACATAAGCAGCAGCTCCTGTCAAATAAATAAAACTAAACCTCAAAGCCAGCATCGTGTCTGCGTGCAGTTTCCGAGCGCAGTGTGAGAATCACAACACAACAGCAACCAAAAACTGTTGCCCTGATCATTTACCTAGAAGTATGTCCAAGAAGGTCTCAGTGGGAATTTACAAAGTCAGTTGTTTCACATTATCTCCGAAATATTCATATCCCATCTGCAAACATTTCCCAGTGCCATATAATCCCTCTGAACCCAGAGTTTGCAGGGCATGTTAATTGTTTCCAATCACTCAGCTTTATAGCGCTCACAGTCGTCATCTCAGATGCATGAAGAAAAACACAAGAAGTTCAGTAGGTCAGAAATAGTTCAATTCCTTAACATAAGAGTTTTTCAGAAGGATTCGACTATTTTCCTCCTCCAAAAGAAATGGCCACTGTCAGAGACCAGCTGAATAGGACACAGGAATTTCCTAATTGCTTATGTTGCTCAACTTGTCTGCAACCCAACAGGCCTTGCGGTGAGCTTTTGCAATTCCCTACCAACACCCCTTATAATTAAAGCCAGACCCTTAAAAACAATTCAGAAAGAACTGTTGTAAATTAGAGAAAAGAGAGACACTAATTAGAATAAGGTCTTAAACTGAGGCAAAGAAAACGGGACCATTAAAATACTCAGAGCCACTCTTAACTGGTCCTTCAAAGCCCACCACCTGCTCTGAAAAACATAAAGAGCACTCCCACACGACAATAGACGACATTATGATAGACATTACAATGCTGTAGACGTAAAGCATGCTCAGCAGACCAATTCACACATCAAGGGGAAACCGGATTTAATGTCACTTAAAGCAAAGACCATGACAGAATGACACAAGAATGCGAAACATTGCGGCGAACATGCACCAAAAAAAAAAAAGAAAAGAAAAAAAAGACATTTTAATGGTGAAATACACAAAGTTAAAGTACTTTCTTTCCTACCTAAAATCAAAATTATATAAGGCCCCCTCAAACATTTTTTTCTAGCATGATAAGCAGTTCCACTTGGGAATCTGTTAAAATATGGAAGTTGGTCGCAATTTATGTCCTGCTGACTTTTAATGTGCAGACACTACTATATTTAAAAACAATACTAAAACTAAGCAGAGCAACAGGCAACAATCAGTCTAACATAGCAATATTGTTTCAATCAATGGAAACATCTGTTTGTCGACCAATAGCAGACAGTAAATTATATTTTTATCATATCCACACTAAACACTAATATCTTATAATATCATCTTCCACTTAAGGACGCAGCTTTTTAAAACCTGCACTGGGAATTACTTATATTAATCTTATTGTTTGGATACCCAAATACATAACAGAAGGCCAAAAACCTTTGCACAAAATCAAAACAGAGATCTAAGTCCTTGCTAGTTTCTGCTGTTAAAAAGAAAAAGAAAAAAAAAAAAAAAAATTTACGTGCCAGTTCCTTTTTAACTTACCCTACTGGTAGCTCAATGATTACGGTGGAAAACAGCTGTTCGACTTTTACTACTAACCTACCAATAAGATTTAACCACCACCCTTGTTGAGCAAAGCAGCACTCACTTGGGGAAAGCATAAATTTAAGTTGTTGTTTTTTTAAATCTCTTTCTGATATTTTTGTAGAGTTATTTTTGCAAGCATTCCTATCCATTAAGCTTGGCACATTTTAATGGCACGATGGAAAACGAGTAATTTGGGATTCTATCTCAACTCAATGCATCACCTGCAAAGAAACAAAAATGTCAAAACGTACCAGTTCTAACAAGTCAACCTGGATCTTATACAATGCACTGAATTCCTGCACCTCACTCGCACTGCAGGGCTCAAACTGAAACTTTTGTTCAGATGTTTTGACAGGAAAAAAGTGACAAAATAATTGCCGCCTATAGTGGTAAATCCAACGTACTGAGGTAATCTTTGTCTAATAAACAAGCTTCTAAGCGTCAAGTTTAGGCGTCACTGCCTATTCAACTAGCGAGCCTACAACTGTGTTAAACAATGTGTCTGGGCAGCAATTCATCCGAGAAAATGGCAAGGATTATACATGGCCCTTTGTTGTATACAATAGTGAATGTTTAGTTTTGCATGCAGAGTTTGTCCTTTAGTTTGAGCAGAATAATATGTACTCATAAAGCACATGGGAAGTAAATATGATTCAGGACAAAAGGTACTTTTCTTTATTATTTAAACAGACTTGATATACAAAGACTCAACTAAATCTATAATCTAAATAAAGTATGTGTTCTATTGCTGTCAGAGGATTTTCCTTTGAGCTCCACCCAACACCTGATTGGTTACCAGGAGAGGCAGAAACATGAGCCAGCAATAGAAAGGTCAAGCACATTTGTGACCATCAACATTCAATCCTTCCTTTCAAGACAGAACGCTGTTAAACTTACAAAAGTAGCATTTGTTCACAGCATGTCTTTTTAAGGTGCTGCCAGCAGCCAGAGCAGTGACCTTGCGGCCAAGGAATGACGTGAGTGTGCAATGAAATTTTGCAATTTCTTGTTCACAATGAAACCAGAAAAAAAAAAAAAAAATGCCGCATGGAATAAAAACACAGTAGCAGCTCTGTATTATGCGGCAGCTTTTTTCATCATATCTACTTCAAACAGCTGTGCGATGTGTGACGTACTGCCCTACTAACATTAATATCTGCACTGAAGAAAAGCTGCTCATCACCTTTTCATTACACAAGAACAACACTGTACATCAGTGACATGGAAAATAAGGCTTTGTGTCCAAATTCAAGATCCCACCATTCCAGATATTACACAGGGTGCTGTGATTTCACCTGACCCTTTCATCTTTCCTCAGACAAATTAGCACATGACGACAAACGCCTCAGGAGAAGAAAAAAAAAAAAAAAGGTTCCTGTGAATTATTATGAAATAAAATAAATACAAACGCGAAAAGACCAAATTTCCATATGAGCTGATCAAATTTCTATAATAAATATCTAAATAATAACAATATAACTAGTAGAATTTACCATGTAAGTAACTGAAAAACATTGTAGATCACTGGAAATTTCTTTAAACTGCAGCATAAATTCTAGTGTAATAAAATCCAATTCAAGCCAAGATTACTCAAAGTAAAAGTAGATACTTAACCTAAAACTGCACATTTAAAGAACCAAAAATTACCTCTAATAATCCATGTATTCATTTAGGAAACTAAATGAAAACAACTGCGTGCATTTGGTAAATGTTTGCCATGGCTGGGCAAGCTAAAATAGTACAAGCATCTTCAGCACTTTGTTCCAGGCACTGTAACTGGAGTCAGAGCAGGGCTGCAGTGCTGGCTTTCATTTCACATCCTTTGTTAGCTTTTCAGAGGCACGGCCTAATCCCAGGTCAGGTCACTGCTATCCTGTGTGGCCCATCCCCCGACACAAACTACCCCATCCTCATGCAGGCCGGCCTCGACACCACCCTCACTGCCCTTTGGCCCATCCTTCAGACTCGTGTGCACATGCAGTCTCAGCAACTTCAGTTGAGAGAACTAATTATTACTGCTAGTGACTCAGTGTACTGTAAAATGCCATTATCAGCCTATAAAATCATTTTTAGATACCAAATTATAAAAGAACATCCAGGAAAGCAATCACTGGGGCAAAGGTTTGAAAATCAAACCTGAAGAAAAACTAAAAAATAAATAAATAAATAAATATTATTATTATTAATAATATGAGCTAACACAACATAAGTGAACATCTGAACCATAATATAAAATAACATAACATAACATAACATAATATAATATAATATAGCCACTTAGTATAGTGATGCCAAAAAATAAGTAAAAATGAGCCAAATTAAACAGCACAAACACACTGTAGTTTTTCTAGGCCATGAGGTTCTGCAACATAAAACCTTGATCTTATCAGCCTTCCAATCACTTACAGTGAAATTACATTTTAATAACATTTTTTCCCCACTGCCACTTCATGCAGATGTTAAATCAAGGATGTTCCATTTCCCACTCTTTCTGTACAATGGGATCATTCTAAAGGGAATTTCGTATTAGCTCCTGGCACTCCCAATTTTTTTTTTTTTTGAGCAGCATTATGAAGGAAGACTAAGGATCAAAGCTTTAGAAAGAAAGGCTTCAAATAATCCAAAAAGAGAAAGAAAAAAACTCAAAATCATCCGGACACTTAAAAAAAGGAAAAAATAAACTGCAAACACCCTCCAGTGAGACCCCAGCACTTCTCATAAAATACATTCACATGAGCATGTCTAACAGCCGGGGCAGTTTATTTCAAATGTGTGCAGCGCATAACCCATGTAGGATGAAGCAAATGGGGTCTACGCGCCAGGACACTAAACACTTTATGTTTAATTCAGAGGAAAGTCAAGGCTGCAGGACGTTTACACACATCCTCCCCCTCCTGCTCTCTTTCCATCAGTCCCTGCGCTCCTGCCATACCACTCAGGACGGGAGGGGGTCGGACACCCGCATTTTACCATTCACCCTTTCAGCTGAGCTCCTCGCCTGTCACAGTAGATCACAATGAGGGACAGGTCTCATACTGTCTACTACGGCCCGCTCCTGGCCCACGCTGCAGGCGGACCACAGAGTAAGTTCCACTGCCGTGATACAACCAAACAGCACTGAGGACTGTCACACATTAATTCAGCTTTTGTCACATCCCATTGCTAAATAAATGGCAACAATCACCGGTTTAGCTCTTTCCCCCTCTCTGCACTTTATAGGAAGGTTCCTGTAACCCTGAAACCTCAGCGTACAGAGCGGGAAAGGATAACACCTGGATGGCAAAGGCCATTTTTACAAGTGGTTTTCCCCCCTAAAAACACCCTTCAGGTTATAAATGAGGGCTTGTTCCCTTCCTGATTAAGGCAGCGCAGCCATTTCTGGAGAAGCCATCAAAACGATGGTATAATGTACAGCTTATTAAATGGAAAAGGCTGAAATAACAAACGTAACAACAGAAACGGCTTTGTATACCCGCAAGCTGCTGTAACAACAGGAAAGACAGTTCTTCAAAAACAGAAAAATTCACATAAAACCGAGCTGCCATTTGGGGTTTTAGCAAAAAGAGGGTGCTCAAATGGAATCAATAAAACAAACCCCAAAATCTAAAGGGGAGTGAACCATGTGGAGGCAGTCATTTCTATCTTGAGGCCAAACACCAGGGTCCTCTATTAAAAACAGCCCATAAACCACCAGCAGGGCTGCAACCCTGGGATCCTCTGATGCGCCATATGAAAATCGATCAATCGTACATTCCAAAAGGCAGCGCACTTCAAAGGCATATCAAGCGAATATTTGCATTTTCCCATGATGCACGGGAACCTTGTTAAACGAGTTGGCTATGGAGCAGAAAGGCACGTTTCGTGGATTACGTTTCAGCATGTTCAACAAATATTAACACCCCCCTATTAGTAAGGCTATGACAATTACTAAGGCTAACATGACTGATATAAGACAAGGGAGTAAAAAATAATGGATGCTTGTTCAGTCTGAACAATAGACAATCACTGACTCAAGGACAATGAGAAAGGAAAAACCATCAACCAGTAAATGCAGGTCAAAACGAACTTGGTGAATCATTCTCTGAGGTTCAGAAAGCCATATAATCTTCAGATTAATATCCTTTAAAAATCTCAGAACATGTCAGCCATTACACAGACACTGAGCATTACACAATTTAAGCTTGTTCTCCTTCATCCTCCTTCCCAGCAACAGAAAAACCATGTTAATTCTACTGTCCCTAAACTACAGTATCACGGAAGGTGAGTATATCCATCTAGACCCATCGCTTTAATTACATTGACATAAATTGTATTATATAAAATGTTGTAGAGACGCAGCAAATATTATGCATAACAGCATATTCCTTTTCAGTGGGATGTTCAGTGTTAACCATGTCCCTATAAAACACTCCTGGATTCATGTTTCTCAAACCATCTCTTTCAGCTCTCAACATCCGCTGCCATTTCCTACCAGATGCCCAAAAACTCAGCCCTTTGGGTGATGATTCATATAATTCCTGCCATGTTTACAGGTCTGTTTTAAAGTGTTGCGCTGTAAATATCAAGAGGTGTTCAAAACATATTTGAATCAGTTGATCTTTAGAAGCAAATCAAATGAGGAGGTAAATGTAAGAAGTTCTAAGGATCGAAACAGTTCAAATGAGAAAGCCATTACCCAAAGGAAAACATGCCTCTGCTTAAAACCAAAAATGAGCATTAAATACAACATTTAGAATTTAAGTAAATACAAAAAAATAACACCAGTTACATAAAAGGCAGACAGAAACCTTAACCATATCTTGGAAGTTAAAACAAAACTCCAAACCCCTGTAGTTCTACAAACATTATGACGATTTACAGTTCATAAACAATGTGTGCAATGCATAGGGTCCTTGTCAGATTGCAGAAAAAATGGCTGCATTAAGGCGAATTACAGATAAGTCTTGTGGGGGAAAAAAGCACTTCCTATAGAAATGCTCTGCAACCACATTTCAGTAAAAGGCTTTCCATAACAGCAAAGCATTAAAGTTAAGGGACAGAATGTTGTCACTTTGAAATCCAAGAATAACAGCCATCTGGTGAGTTGGATTCATGCGTGAAATTTTTGGAACGAGTGTTCAATGTTGTACATGTTTGCTTCACAAGCTGGTGCAAAAACTCCAAAAGGTACACCCACCCCTTTCCCAAAACAGAGCCACACTTACACTTCATTTAGCTTGCTCAAACATCTACTCTCCTTCAGTTTAAGAGACAAACAATATTACGAACTAAATCATTCATTTATTCACGGTTCTATCCTCTCCACAACTACTGCTGTTATTCTTTTTTCTGGACAATTCTACAAAGCCTTGCAGTATCAAACAGTGGTAAGTAATGCAGTATGACGAACAGCTGGGTGAAAACCAGAACAGTTCTGAATCTGTTGGGAAGCACACATATGGCACAAACTGAGATTGCTTGCTTTCCACCCCACATGTAAAAGGCCATGTACATTCAAGACTCAAATTACATATTTTCATATACTCCACATGAAATTGCAGGCATGAAGTTTTGCTCACATGCCCCTCAAGTCTCTCACCATGTGACTTGGTTTAAATCCAACAAACCAGAAGCCACCCTCCCTTGTTATCTGGCGCTGAGACAGGGGTTCAAAAGCAGCCTTCCTTTACAACTTCAACATGTCCGTGTACAAAGTGCTTGAAAATATCATTTAAAAAGCCCCGTACTGAACAGTGATCAAATTCAAGTTACAGTGCACTTACATGCTGCTCTTAACTCTAAAAACTAC
>JAFVLL020007608.1:0-40000 GCA_021397915.2 Tor tambroides
CATATCGCCCAGCCCTATGATGAACCAAGAATGATAACTTTAGAGGGCTAGTTCACCCAAAAATGGAAATTTGATGTTTATCTGCTTACTCCAAGGGCATCCATGACTTTGTTTCTTCAGTAGAACACAAACGAAGATTTTTAACTCAAACCGTTGCAGTCTGTCAGTCATATAACGGCAATCAATGGGACTCACGGCTTTGAGAGAAAAAAAAAACATACACAGACAAAACCAAATTAAACCCTGCGGCTCGTGACGATACATTGAGGTCTAAAGACACGAAACGATCGGTCTGTACAAGAAACTGAGCAGTATTTATAACTCTAATGTAACTATAAGAACTGATGATGAATGTAACTATAACTGTAATGTAACTAAAACAATAACTGCAACTATAACAGTGGGACCTGTAACAGTATTTATATCTGTAACTATAACAGTATCTATAATAATAACGACTACAATGCTAACTGTAACGATAATGTTCTGTTTATTATAAGCGTGCTGCTGTTTGGTCACCTGCCTCTTTAAATGCTTAGATTCTGATTGGCTGTCAATGTTTTGGTTGTTAATCAGCTGGAAAAAAAATGCCTCTGAATGTGATTTACGGTTATAGTTATCATCCCTGGTGTGCCATCACTTCAACATGATGATGTCATTTCCTGTTTCCTGTGTCTCGTGTGTGATTTCAGACATGAAGATGCATCTCTTCTGCTGGCCGTCCTGAGGAGCCTGGCGAGCGTGAGGAGGTTTGACATGGCCGTCATGTTCATGTCGTCCGCCGAGAAGAAAAGTACAAACACACACACACACACAAAAACACACAAACACTGGGCACACAGCGGCGAATAAACACAAACTCTTTTCTTTATTTCAGTCTTACAGGAGCTGTTTGACTGGATTCACAGCGCTGATCTGGGAGACGCTTCTGTTCAAGAGTTACAGAAGAAATACGGCCTTTGACCTCCACAGAAATCTCTTCTGTTTAGATTTATACAATCATTCTGACACTGGACTGAAAACTGGATCTCAGCCGTCAGTATGAGGTGAAACAGAACCAGAAGCAAAACGGCTTCAGTGTGAATGAATCAGATGCTCTGATACCTCAGAATGGACGCTTGGTGCCTTTAAACTCTGCTTTATTTGGTTCCTGCATGAGTGCATTGCAGAATTTCAGATGATATTATTATGAATCCATCTAAAACGTTCGCTATCGGTTTATGTGTCTCTGTGTTTTTCTTCAGAATCTGCTTCTGTAGTTCTGAATGCTGCAGTATTAAAATCAACATGAAATCCAAACAGACTCCTGACTCATTCCTGCTCATATGTGAGCCTGGAGCACAAAAGCAGTCTTAAGTCTCTGGGGTATATTTGTAGCAATAACCAAAAATACATTGTATGGGTCAAAAGACCTGGGAAGACCTCTTATATGCCAAAAGATCAAGGCAAATTTGATTTATGTCATGACCCCTTTAAATGTATAATTTAGTTCTAAAATATGTACACTTTCAACTATATTAAGTCACCTATCGCTATATGCAATACAGAGTGTAATACAGTGATAAACAGAATTAAGCAGTTCAGTTCAGATCAATCACAAATCTTGCAAAATTTGTCAGTTATGAAGCAAAGTTGATTCAGCCTTGAGGAATGCTATAGCAGTGCACCTCAATTTTATATTGCACTCATATTTGACGAAAAGGAAAGAACTTTCATTGGTTTTGAATTATTGAGATAAAACTCCCTCCAAAACGAAGTATATAACCCAAGATGCTTCAGTGGCTCAGTGGTCTGAATGACGTTCCTTCATGCATAGAATGCTATTTTGAATCTCTCTCTCTCTCTTTATTGATTTTTTTTCTTACAGCTAAGCTCTCAAGACTGTGGCTCAGTGGTCTGCATCCCGGTTCAAATCTTGCAGTAGGTAGAAAATGCAGGTCTGGGAGTTGATCTTCATCTGTTTAATAATCACACTATCATGGACACCACACAAAGGTCACATGATTCCATTTATTCTGCACACAGTTTACATATTTACAGACTGAATGTGCGACATTTGTGTTTAAACAGGAACCTTGAACCCAGAGATTGATTTGGCCAAAGATCAGTCACATTACTGGGACAGAGAAGAAAATAATCAATGCTTACAAGAAGTCATTTATATTTCAGAAGGTCTGATGGCATCATCATTAGAATGAGATCTGCAGAGAGAGGAAGAAGAGGATTTTGGCCCAAAACCTGTCACATGTCCTTGTGAAACTCAATTCAGGCCAGCGCCACAAACGCCAGAGCTACAGAAACGGACATTTCATTTCCATAAAGCTTCTCTTTTGGCAGAACAATTCAGTATAAAACGGTCATGTACAGATATATTATTCTGCTAGTAAAAAAAAATCTACAAGTTACCCATACATCTCCACATACATTCAAAGCAGCTGATAAATAATCTGGCTGAACTTCAAGACGGCATTAGTCAGAAGTGTCTGTGAGGAACAATAGTTAATCGAATCAATATTTGGTCCAAGATCCAGCCAATCGTGTGGGAATATTTAGATGTTTTCTGTCTGAGCAGTAAAAGTACAATATGACTGCATATATATATATATGAATATTTCCAGGATGTTGGACTATGAAGGCAGAACTCGATGGCACTAGACTACATACTGCTCTGATGTTCTCACAGGAACCTACAGAGAACGCTGCAGCAACGTTCACATCTCTACAGAAAGCAAACTTCCTCTCGCGTCTCGTCACGCGTGTTCGTCCGCATCCGATCCGGTTCCGTTATCGGACGGGTCCAAGAGTTCTTGACGACGGCGCATTATGGCCGCAAACCGAGCGCGCTCCACGGCGTCCTGTAAAAGGTCAGAGGTGACAGAGGTGAGACAGGGGTCAGTGGTTGCTCCCCTCATCGAAGGACTCCACGCCGGAATCGCTCGCCGCCAGCTTCTCCTGCCGCCTCCTCATGACCTCCTGCAGCTCCGAGGCGGAGCTCCTCTACAGACACACAGACAGAACAGCAGTGAGACACTCAGAAACACCTCGCTAGGGCTGAAGATTGAGACAAATTTCACGATTTTGATTTTTTGATTTCGATTCACAAGCTTGCAGTCCGATTCAGTTCCGATCAATATTAATTCCTTTGGATATACAAGCAATCAGGTGCAGTATATATATATATATATATATATATATATATATATATATATTTTTTTTTTTTTTCCAAGAAAAAAAAAAACTCTCAACTAATGCTGTAAAAACTATATTATAAACAAAGATTTTAAAATAAAAACTATATAATAAGTTTTATTCATATAATTATATTTCTACTCCAGTTTTTTTCTTAATTTAAAACATTTATATAGTGGATGTCAAAACTTGATTTCATGATGGATTTAGTAAATATTACTAGTGATGTCAAACGATTAATCGCGATTAATCGCATACAAAATAAAAATTTCTTTACATAATATATGTGTGTGTACTGTGTATATTTATTATGTACACTGTATATAAATACACACACATACAGCATATATTTTTTTTAAATATTTACATGTATATATTTATATTCATATAATTTATATTATATATAATTAGTGTTGTCAAATGATTAATCGCATTCCAAAATAAAAGTTTTGTTTACATAATATATGTGTGTGTGCTGTGTATATTTATTATGTATATATAAATACACACACATGCATGTATATATTTAAGAAAGATATGTTTATATATTTAATATATTTTTATATAAGATATAACAATATAATTATATAAATGTATATACACATGTAAATATTTTCAAAATATATACTGTATGAGTGTGTATTTATATATACACATAATAAATAAACAAACAGTACACATACATAGGTATTTTATGTAAACAAAAACTTTAATTTTGGATGCGATTAATCGCGATTAATCGTTTGACAGTACTAATATATAAATATATTTAATATATAAGCGTAACATTTTTCTTAAATATATACATGCATGTGTGTGTATTTATATATACATAATAAATATACACAGTACACACACATATACTATGTAAACAAAAACTTTAATTTTAGATGAGATTAATCGCGATTAATCGTTTGACAGCATCAAAAATTACATTTAGTCATTTAGCAGATGCTTTTATCCAAAGCGACTTACAAATGAGGACAATAGAAGCAATCAAAACCAACAATAGGACAATAATACAGACAATACCAACAATAAGAGCAATAATATACAAGTGCTGTGACAAGTCACGGTTAGCCTAACGCAGTACACGTAGCAAGGTTTTATTTATAATAAATAAAAAGAAAACAAGTAGATAGAATAGAAAAAGAATAGGGAACGCTAATGTTAGAGGCTCTTTTTTTAAAATAAAAATAAAACAAGTCAAAAGAATATAAGAAGAATAGAGAACGCTAGTGTTAGAGGCACTTTTTTTCTTTTTAAATAAAAAGTAGTTAGAATAGAAAATAGATTTTTTGTTTTAAATAATATCAATTAATATTAAAGGAAAGCTTAAGTAAAAAAATATAATGAATATGTAATATAGTGCATATATTTAGCAAAATGTTATTTATTCTACCTGATTACCGAGTTTATGGTCATTGAATATATTTCGGAGGTAAATGTGACATTATTGATCACAAGCTGATTTATTGACACCTTTCTGTATTTAAAACACTGGGACATGATTCATTTCAGTAAGTTGTTCTGTTTCTTCTGATGTTCATTCATGTTTATTTGCTGCTGTAACTATTAGTAAAGAGGAAGAGATGATCGATTCACTACAGCGGTCTGTCACCACATTAAAAAGCATCAAAACAGTATTTATTTGAATTTCATGAAAAACTGAAAGTGAGACTTTGTTTCCTATCAAATGTAACTAAGGACAAAGCTTATTGCGATGTATTGGATGGGATGTGTTAATGAAATAATGGTTCATTAAGCTTTATTACAGAAAACAGCATAGATCGGTTCTTGGAATTTAAGAATCGATATCGGTTCATCAAAATGAGAATCGATTAAAATCGAGAAATCTGTATTTCCAACCCAGCCCTACATCTCACAAAATGCTCATTTAAACAAGCTGCGTGAAGCTCAATACCTCAAAACACCTGCGGCGTGATGGAGAGACAGAGAGAGGAAGAGCAGAAACGAGTGAATGAGGATGAAGGGTCTTCATCAGATGCTCTAAACTAACAATGATGGACGTGTAAAGGGGCGCTTGAGGGATTCTGGGAGAGCATCTATTCTCTAACTATGACTGGAAACAGGAGACAGAAGCCACTAAACAACATGCGCATCTATTACAATGTGACTCTGACTCTGATTTCAAACAGATTCAATGAAACGCAGATCATCAGTCATGTGCAAACAAAATAAAATGTGCTGTTGAAATATTAATATGAGCTGGAGGAAGAAACGACACTAGATAGTTGTGTGGCAAGTTACTAAATATTTTTGCATTATGTTTAATGGTTCAAACTAAATATTTACTGATAAGAGCAGGAGTAACAGCTGGAATAAAACAGCAGATTGTCTGCTATTGTCATGTTTACCTGTCAGACTTCAGTCGCTGGGCATCATAAGATCAATCAAAATAAATGCCATTTCTTATGTTTGCTTTTTTTAATTTTGGGAGGGTTTAAAAGACTAATATTATTGATTTAACTGCACTGACACTATCAGATGAGAACAAAAATTCACTATTATTAGTAGTACAGAGTTAGTTATGACTTTATATTCCAATTTAAAGGGACAGTTCACCCAAAAATGTGACCCTGGAGCACAAAAGCAGTCTTAAGTCTCTGGGGTATATTTGTAGCAATAGCCAACAATACATTGTATGGGTCAAAATGATCAATTCTTCTTTTATGCCAAAAATCATTAGGATATTAAGTAAAGATCATGTTCCATGAAGATATTTTATAAATTTCCTACCATAAATATATTAAAACTTAATTTTTGATTAGTAATATGCATTGCTAAGAACTTCATTTGAACAACTTTAAAGACGATTTTCTCAATATTTAGATTTTTTTGCACCCTCAGATTCCAGATTTTCAAATATTGTCCTATCATAACAAACCATACATCAATGGAAAGATTATTTATTCAACTTTCAGATGATGTATAAATCTCAATTTTGAAAAACTGACACTTAAGATTGCTTTTGTGGTCCAGGGTCACAAATGTAAATGTTACACTCAAGTCGGTTCAAACCTGAATTTCTTTCTTCCTTTAAACACAAAAGAAGATATTTTGAAGGCTGTTGGGAATCAAACCGTTTTTTATGTCCAACATATTACGGTATACATCAACTTTGCATACCAACATTCTTCAAAATATATTCTTTAAGAAAGAAACTCGTACAGGTTTGTAAACTATCCCTTTAAGTAGGAACTAGTTAATGATGTGTTAACTAAACTGCTGTTAACTAAACAGAGCAAAGCCGCCTCGCTATGATACTAAAGTACCTTCAGAGGAACGTGGATTACATGTGAAGATCATGGGAGGGTCAGAAGAAAACCTGCAGACAGCAAAAACACCACAGACAAACCAAAGCGACACTTGCCAGAGTTGAGCAACTTATCAGCAGATTAACTAACCACACTCGAGATTCGGTTCAGGGAACACTGTTATGCTATTACTTTCTGGATGGATCCAGAATCGTACGGTCAGTGTGATGTGATCCGGTCTGAGACATTTGGATTATGACAGAAGAGTTGAAAGAGGAATGAAGAGAGAAATAAGGAAGGATCTGTGAGGAGAAGCGGAGGAAGTCGACTCACCTCGAGAGCGGCTTTCTGGACGGTGATCTGGCTGTAGACCCGAGCGCCGTCATCAGGACAGACGGTCTTCAGCTCGTCTTTGTTCAGAGAGAAGAGCTGAGCGCCGGTCAGCACACCCAGACTGTTGATAGTCCTGCAGACCAAACCACAACAGCTCAACCCATCAGCCTTAAAGGGGTCATCGGATGCGACATGCACTTTTATGATGTTTGAACTGAAATGTGTGTTGGCAGTGTGTGTACACAACCACCCTATAATGATAATGATCTCGTTAAATCATTTCCCCTTTCTCATATCAAGCCATTCTCAGATGCCTGTCTGTGTGATGTCACATAGACCCAGGCCCCTCCCATGATAGTTGATTGACACTAGCGTTTTACCTTAGACCCACCCTGAGTGAGCTGTCATCAGTCCGCCATTGTTTTGACAGATGTAGACAAGAATGTCTCCGATTAAGCGACTGAGGTGTTTTGTTGTTGGATGTAATAATGAAAATAGCAGTCGTCATTTACTCCTGACATCTGAGCTGCTGAAGACACAGTGGATTATCTTTGTTTGTGAAGGGAATGCGCCCCCTGATCTGCCTAAATGCGTTTATGTTCGCGCGACTCATTCGTGATCCAGCCTCACCACCAGAAGAAGTGAGTATAAGGTTCTTTTATGAATCTTTGCAAATCGCCTTTCCTAATAACGTGCTAGTTAGCAAGTTCTGCGGCTAAAGTATACAGTATCATGAGAACGGCTCGGAAGAGAGGGGCGGGGTCAGCAGAGCTCATTAGCATTTAAAGCAACATGGACTAAAACGGCTTGCTGAAAACAGAGCTGTTTTTGACAGGGTAAAAAGGGTGTTTTTTACACTACCATTAAGAAATTTCAACCAAAGTATGTTATAGACTTTTCATTAAGACCTTAAAGAATCATATCAACTTGTGGAAAATGGGCATCCGATGACCCCACTCATGATACAGAGCCACTCACACTTCGCTGAAGCCTTTGAGCTGCAGCCAGGCCTTGACCTCGTCCGGCATGGAGTCGTATGTGATGTTGATCGCCGGCAGGCTGGAGGAGCGAGACGGAGCCTGGAACTTCTTCTGAGCGCTGCGGCCCAGAGTCAGTCTGTGCATCAGCTCGTCCTGAACCTCCTCCATGTTGGACTTCCGGCCTGAGAAACACACGGATAATGCTGCAGGTGCGTGTGTGTCATTTACACATTGAGATACTATTACATTTTTTATTAAAGGGGTCATGAACTGCCTTTGTTTTTTATTTTGTACTGTTCTCTGAGGTCCACTTATAATGTTATCAAGATTTTTACATCAAAAAACATAATTTAGAAGTAATAGGCTATTTTCTGTCCTGTTTTTAACCCCCTTCATCAGAACGCTCTGTTTGAATAGGCGTGGAGGATTGTAGACTCGCCCACTGCTGTGATTGGCTAATAGCTGTGTATGACTGACAGCAACATTCCTCACAGTTACTCACACCTGTGTTACGGCATTACTTTCAGATCCGATACAGTCGCACAGCATCGTCTTTTAGTTTCAATCTTTCTGAAAATCTGGCATGGAATCGTTCCTTGTTTGTAAATGAATCCACGGTAAAATTAAGTGAACAGAGTTCTTACTGACGTGGTCTGGATCTTCATTAAAAATAAAGTTCATCCACTCTTTCCTAACGTTGGGATCAGAAGGAAGGCAATGCAAACAGTTTTTCCATAACTTGGCACTGAACAGCACCTTGTTGTCTTCAGAACCATCTTTATCGTTTGGTTTCTGCGTAGACCTGTGCATTCGCCTCTCTCGTAAACACTACATGCACAAATCGGTGGGCGTGGCTAAACAGGCAGTTATGTAGAAGCAGGTGTTGATGTTCTTCTGCGGAGGCGGTGCTTATCCCCACTATTACATCATAGAGTAGAACATTCCAAAAGCTGTCGTTTTGGCAGACTGCCTTCAATAGAAGCTTTTTTTAGACTAAAGCCCCGTTCACACAAGAATGATAAATATACAGATAACTATAAAGAAAACGATATTAGCGTCCACACCAGTGAACGATATCGTCTGTTTATTCTAAGCGCACGCTCATCTGCCGCTTTAAATTCTCGAGCTCATGACAGCAGGATTGATTATGATTGGCTGTCAATATTTTTATCGTTCATCAGCTGGAAAAAATCGTTCTGAAAGTGATTCCAACGATATAGTTTCTCTGTGCCTTTCTCGAGAGTTCTGAAACTCACAGAATGTTTTTATAGTAAAATGACCTCTATATGTCAAAAGATCAAGGGAATTTTGGTTTCTCAGTTCATGACCCCTTTAATGTTTTGAATCGATTTGCCAAGTATGGCTTATTTTTCAGAAAATGTGCTGATTGTGTGTGTGTGTGTGTGTGCGTGTGCGTACGGCTGGTGGGCGCGGGTCTCTCTCTCTGATGTTCCCTCATGGTCACACCGTCGCTCTCGCTGCTGCTGCTGTTGTGTTGTTGGCCGTCGGCCGGTGGTGTGTCCTGATGTTGGGCGGATGCGGGCGGCAGTGGGGGGGTGGGGATCTGCAGCGGGGCGGGAGGAGGCGGGGCCATCGGGGTGGGCGGGGCTTCCGTCACCGCTGGTTTGGGCACATAATCTGAGCGCTGCTTCTGAACGGGACAAACCGCACAGTCAGACTCTGAACTCTGCTGTGGTCAAGACCTCATGAAACCAGCACTGCACTGATGCACTTCCTGTTCACACAGGACATGCTGAAGCGCTCGTGATTTAGTTCACCTGCAGACCTGCTGTAATCACATGATCAACTTTGACTGGACATCAGATGAGCTCATGAATCTGATTTCATGAGGTCTCTAAGGGGCCGTTCACACAGAACACGTTTTTCTATTTCAATGCGCTACTTTTCCTTTGTTTTTCTATGTAAACACATACTAGATGGACGTGTATGACCATTACTCACGTCTCAAGTCTTCTGCGGCATCTCGCACATGAGCGCAGCATTTTTAAGACACTGTGTCAAGTTAAGAATTTAAACGTTTACACGCAGCGCCGCTCAATGTCAGTTCCAGAACAGTGGACCAATCAGAAGAGCCCAGAGGCGGGGCAAGCATTGTTTACAGTAGCAAGTTGGCATGGCAACTGTTTTATTTGACAGCAGCATGGCGGAGGAGGTGTTCTGCGCTTTTTTAAAAAGCTGCGTCTCACGTTTTTAGACGCAAAGACGTGTTCTGTGTGAACGGACCCTAACACACAAATCAACAGTAGTTCATAATTTATACTGTATTAATAATTCTAATGTCTAGCCGGCCTCTACACAGACAGATCTCTATGAAAAACATACTGAGACGGTTGACTATGGGGGGTTTCACTGACTGTAAGTCAAAATAATACAGTTACCTCGTTTAACTCGCCCAGTAATTGCTTGAGAATAAAAATGAAGAGTGACGTGAAAATGAAATTCAACAACTAACACACACACACACACACACAGAGAGCAAATAAAACACGCACACACACACACACACACACATGCATTTACTAGTCATTCCATAGACATCTATTGTTTTATTCACGGCTAGTTATAAATACTAACTAACTAACACACTTATCCTAACAGAAAACACACTGCATTTTTACGATTTATGAAAAACTGTTATTTTTACAAATGAGGATGTCTCTAAAAGGAGGTTTTGGGAGGTTTAACTCACTTCTGTGTACAAATTTGTCCCCAAAATGTGATTAAGGAGCCACACACACACACACACACACACACACACACACATAGAGGGAGATAAACTGAACTAATGCAGGAAATCAAAACAAACTGAACACACACACTTGTTTACCTTAAACAACTCAAATTCCTTTTTTGGCATCATTAGCTTTAAGATGAACAGATGAACACAAACAATAATTCTATGACGTGGCAAAACAAGGAGATGAAATGAAACTGAAGATGAAGCATGCAGACAGAAGCTGAGTAAGTGTCTCGGGTGTGAGTGTGTGTGTGTGTGTGTGTGAGTGTGAGTGAGTGAGTGAGTGAGTGAGTGAGTGAGTGAGTGTGTGTGTCACCTGTATGGTGTGGCTGTAGATGGGCTCCCCGCGGCCCGTCATGTCCACTGCCCTGCTGATCTCCAGGATGTTGTTTGGCACATATCCTGTACCGCCCGACCCGTTTCGCACCTTCCACCACTGCTTCCTGTCATCCAGCACCTGACGACCAATCAGATCGACACGTCACATGACAGACCGTCACACTGATGTCACATCATCATCATCATCATGTGACGTACCTCCACCACCTCGTCTTTCATCACAGACAGTTCAGTGTTGTTTCTGGCCACAAAGTCATATCTGGATTTGGCAAAGTTCCTCTGCGTCTGGCTGTGAGCCTCAAGGTTCCTGAAGAGAAAGAGTCAATAAACCTCCAGAAATGAGGCATGCTGCAAAAAAAAAAAAAATCTCACATGTCTTGTTTTTCCCTACAAAAAGATCCATTTAACTGAGAAGCAAAATGACTTAAGATACTGTTTTCTTACCTTGTTTTCTGAAATAATAATCAAAATGAAGTGAGTTTGAGCTTAAAAAAAGAATATCTGCTAATGGGGTCAGAAAAATAAACTTAATTCAAAGGAAAAACAAGATTTTGACTAAACTGGCAGATATTTGGTCTTGTTTTAACCCTTGTGTGTGTTTGATCAAACTCGTTGTTAATGCAAACAGCATAAATTTGGTCAAAAGTGTGTATTAGACTTTTATTAGACTTAGACTTTTATTAGATTTATATTAATAAATATAATAAAAATAAATAAATAAACAAAATTTCATGCTCATTTCCTTTAATAAGTCTATTTTACACAAGGTGCAAAAATATATCCACACTGAAACGCATTAAAACTGCAATATTTCGGCTTTAATTGAAACCATTTAAGCATAAAATCATGCAGGCTTTCATTCTGCTGGCAAGTACTTTTTCAGCTTCTTACTATTTTCCACATTATAGCACCATTTTTTAAATCTGAAACTGCACAAAAAACAAATAATGCATCAAAATTAATGTTGTTGCTAATCATTGACATATCCAAGACTATAATAATAAAAAAAAATCTGCTTAGCATTTAGTATATGGAAAATAATTGTTTTTTTTTGTGTGTTTTTTTGTTTTTCCCACTATATTTCTGAAGTAATTTTGCTTCTCAAGTAAATGTATCTTGGTTTAACAATGTTGACATACCTGTATTTGTACTGCAAAACAAGACAAAAACACTGAGGAACAACATGATTTTTTGCAAGCTCGCTCTCTTTAAATGGTGAATCTACGGATGAATGTGGTTATTGACCGACCGCTGCCGCCATGGAGGAGCGTCTCAGAGCTCAAGAACGAGACGGGAAGAGTCTTTTTTCCATCAGAAGACAGAAACGTGGACATTTTAACATATTGAGAGTTCAGGTCAGAGTTGAGAGTTTAGAGAAGCAGAATGAACCCAGAACAGACCCAGAAGCGAAGCATGATGAGCCGGTTCTCCAGGGCACGCGGTGCGGTCACTCGTACCCAGGTGGGTTTTACCTATCTACATGACGGCTGACCGCGTGTTTAAAAGCAGCCACGGCCATGTCTGGCTCCAGCAGGTGCAAACGCTTGTAAGAAGAGTGACTGTAGCCGTACCCGTCTGCGCCGGGGAAGTCCTGGACCACCGGCTTCTGTCAGGAGAGAAAACACTTTCACTTTAACAAGTACTTCACAGCGTCACACTGTAAGTGTTAAAGGTGAACAAGCGTCTCACGTCGAGCGGAGGTCTGTCCACAGGTCTCTGAACCTCAGTCTGCGCCACTCCGAGCCTCTCCGCCAGCTGAGCCACGTCTTGCTCACGAGAGACCAGCACCGGCGGCTCCCAGCCGTCCCGGAAACGCAGCGTGTGCGGAGGAAACGGGTGATCCTTCGGCCACTCCAACCTCAACACAAGACAAATCACAATACACATGCTTTCAGAGCAGGATTACATTCCTACTGTTACGTCTATAATGTGTCTTAGAGTTTTAGAGTGGGTAGTAGTGCTGGATGAGATGACAATGAGATGAGTGATCCTCCAGATTTAGATCTAGCTATATTGTATTTTTAGAGCAAGCTTTACTAAACAGGGCAAATTCACACGAGAGCGCAATTCCAAAACAGCACCGATGGGAGGGGAAATTTCTGCGGGTGATTTACTAACAACACGCAAATTAAAGAACACAGACAAAACATCTCATTTGCATCTCGACCAACGCAGTATACCAAGCGCAGCGCAAATTAGCGTAGTCCAAAATAAAAAATATAAAGAAATAAATAAGCCACAGTGCGTTGAAAAGAACCGGAAATGCTAGAAGTTGCAAGAAGTTTAGATAGAGCTGGTATTGCGTGACTCCTATTTGAGGGTTCTAAGTCGTCTTTTATTTCCTGAAGCAAATTAAAAATAACATGGCTTGGCAAATGATATTTTCGTGTTCTTCTTGCATTCCAAATAAATTACGTGTGGAAAAAAATCCTCTCCCTTCTACCACACACTCTCTCATCTCTGTGGTGCCTCCTCCTAGCAACAATAATTACAGCCATTTCAAGCGCAAAATAGTTCAAGACGTGCTTTTTTGGGGCGTTAAATAATGAAGCAAATACCAGTAATTTGAAAAGCACAAACGTTAATAAAATGTGTTGCGTGATTCATTTGAGTACTCTCCTCCCATAAATTCTGCATCTGAAAGGAAAAGTCCTAGAAATGCATATTCAATAAGCTCAGGTGCAAAAATAACTGTGTCCACGCCTTTTCAGCGCTAATTCTTCACTGCGCGTCCTTAGTAAAACCTGACAGTATTATTTTAACGCCAAAAGACAGTTTGTGCTGGCGCAAGCTGTTAGTAAATCTGGCCCATAGATTTTGTCCGATTAAAAGATTCAAATATCGGTCGATTTTGTTCTGTTAACATTTTTAAATGTCAGTTGACTTTGTTCTATTAAGAGACTCAATTATTGGTCAGTTTTGTTCAGTTTAGAGACTTAAATGTCATTTAGTTTTGTTCTGGTAAGAGATTTAAATATCTGTCGTGTTTGTTCTTTAAAAATGTAAACATCAGTCAGTTCTGTTTTGTTAAGAGATTTACATGTTGTTTGATTTTGCGATTAAAAGATTTAAATACCGGTCTGTTTTGTTCTGTTAAGAGATTTAAATATCGGTCGTGTTTTTTCTTTAAAAATGAAAACATCAGTCAGTTCTATTCTGTTAAGAGATTTAAATGTTGTTTGATTTTGCGATTAAAAGATTTAAATACCGGTCTGTTTTGTTCTGTTAAGAGATTTAAATAGAAGTTGCTTTTGTTTGGTTAAAATATTTAAATATCAGTTAGTTTTGTTCTGTTAAAATATTTAAATGTCGGTTGGCTTTGTTCTATCAAGAGACTGAATTATCAGTCAGTTTTGTTCTAATAAGACATTTAAATGTTGGTTGGTTTTGTTCTGTTAAGAGATTAAAATATTGGTCATATTTGCTTTGTTAAAATATTTAAATATCTGTTGTTTTTGTTCAGTTAGGAGAATTAAATATCGGTTGTGTTTGTTCTGTAAAAAATTTAACATGTTCGGTTAGGAGATTTAAATATCGGTTGTGTTTGTTCTGTAAAATATTAAACATTTGTTCAGTCAGGAGATTTAAATATCGGTTGTGTTTGTTCTGTAAAATATTAAACATTTGTTCGGTCAGGAGATTTAAATATCGGTTGTGTTTGTTCTGTAAAATATCAAACATTTGTTCGGTTAGGAGAATTAAATATCGATTGTGTTTGTTCTGTAAAATATCAAACATTTGTTCGGTTAGGAGAATTAAATATCGGTTGTGTTTGTTCTGTAAAATATCAAACATTTGCTCAGTAAGGAGATTTAAATATCGGTTGTGTTTGTTCTGTAAAATATTAAACATTTGTTCGGTTAGGAGATTTAAATATCGATTGTGTTTGTTCTGTAAAATATCAAACATTTGTTCGGTTAGGAGAATTAAATATCGGTTGTGTTTGTTCTGTAAAATATCAAACATTTGTTCGGTTAGGAGAATTAAATATCGGTTGTGTTTGTTGTTCTGTAAAATATCAAACATTTGTTCGGTTAGGAGAATTAAATATCGGTTGTGTTTGTTGTTCTGTAAAATATCAAACATTTGTTCGGTTAGGAGAATTAAATATCGGTTGTGTTTGTTCTGTAAAATATCAAACATTTGTTCGGTTAGGAGAATTAAATATCGGTTGTGTTTGTTCTGTAAAATATCAAACATTTGTTCGGTTAGGAGATTTAAATATCGACTGTGTTTGTTCTGTAAAATATCAAACATTTCATCGGTTAGGAGATTTAAATATCGATTGTGTTTGTTCTGTAAAATATTAAACATTTCATCGGTTAGGAGATTTAAATATCGGCTGTGTTTGCTCTGTAAAAAGTTAAACATTTGTTTGGTCAGGAGATTTAAATATCGGTTGTGTTTGTTCTGTAAAATTTTTTATATTTGTTCAGTTAGGAGATTTAAATATTGGCTGTGTTTGTTCAAAATTTAAACATCAGTCGGTTTAATTTTTTTAGGTTTTGAGATTTAGGTATTGGTTGTTTTTGTTCTGTTAAGAGATTTATATCTTGTTTGATTTTGTTCAATGAAAAGTTTTCAATATCGTTCAGATTTGTTATTAAGAGAGATGCTCCAGTACCTGCATTTGGTCCATCCATCTCCCAGCGTGACCCACAGGTGTCTCTCCTCCGCCGAACCCGCCGCGTGCAGGAAGTCAATGGCTTCTCTGGTGAGGAGAGGAACGATCACGCTTTTAGCCAGATCCACCCCTCCAGATGTCTGGATCACCTGAGAGACACAAACACACACACGGAGACACGTCAGTCCGACAGAACGACTGTTCCACACACACACACACACACACACACACACACACACGTGATCAGAAGACGCACCAGTCCGAGAGGATTGAACAGGAAGTGGACCAGATCCACAGCGCTGGGGTTCTGAATGTGGTTCTTCAACTTCCCCTGGAACGACAAACAATAATCACATCACAGATCATCTAAATTAGATTTTCCTGCTACAAAAGTTCATTATTGGGATGCAGACCATCATCACTCACCAGCAGGTTGAAGGCGTGTTTGAACTTCTGGAAGCAGTCGACAAACTCATCCTGAGACGGAGGTTTAGCTCTCAGGGTCAAAACTCCCTCTGATCGAAGACACACAGCAAACACACTCATGACACACTGATGATACCGAGGATGATGAGGATGTGCGATGTGAGGAGACGCTCACCTCCGGGTCCTTTCTTTTTGCTCTTCTTGGTTTTCTTGCGTTTGGAGAGCTCGTTAAAGGCCTCAGCGGCTTTCTGCAGTTTGGTGACAAAGTGTTCGATGTCGTCCAGAATGTGATTGAGGATTTGCTGTAACACACCAGCCATTGGCAACTTTTTTATTAAGGGGTAATATTTGTCACATTAAAATTATTTCCAGGGGCATTTTTTACCTATACCTTTACAGTGCAGAGATGACACAGAAGTGGCATCAGAAGTGGCATTAACATATTTACAATGCATTTACAACTGCATAAATAATGCTATGAGGTTGTTTTTAACTCAATGTTTAAATTTTTTTTTAATTAAAAGGTACTTTAAATGTCAAAGTAAAACCACCAGTAGGTGGCGGCAAGTAAGTTGAGTGAGTCATTCATTCAAACGATTCGTTCAAACGGCAAAAGGAATGAAGTGACTGATTGTCTTTACGAATGAGTCACTGAATCATTAATTCAACTGATTCATTCAAAACGCAGATTTCATTCAGTAGTAGCAAATCACTGCTGTGTTGCTCAAAGACTTGATTCTGCTGTGGTTTTATAAAACGGCACTCTTGCTCATGTGATATTTTGATATAACTACATCATATGATATAAATAAAAGACAAAAACACATTGGGGCAAAAATTCCTGTGTATCTTGAATTTTGGGGCATATAACTGCATACATATCCCACACCCCTATGAACACAGAGAATGAGCTTACAACTGAACATTTTCTTCTCCTACTCTCTCCTTTTCACATTAAAGAGACAGAGACAATATGTAATACGTTGTCGTAAATGCCACAAGTTGTCATGTGAACAAGCAAATTCCCAAAGAAAGAATAGGGTAACACTTTATTTTAAGGTGTCCTTGTTACACGTTACATGTACTTACTATTATAATAACACTAAATTATGCACAATTACATGCAAGTAACCCAAAGCCAAACCCTAACCATATAGTAAGTACATGTAGTTAATTAACATTACTCAGTACTTAAATGTATACTTATACTGTAACAAGGACATCTTAAAGGGGTCATCGGGTGCCCATTTTCCATAAATTGATATGATTCTTTAGGGTCTTAATGAAAACTCTATAACATACTTTGGTTAGAATTTCTCAATGTTAGTGTAAAAAACACCTCCTTTACCCTGTCAAAATCAGATCAGTTTTCATCAAGCCGTTCTTTAGTCCACGTCCCTTTAAGTGCTAATGAGCTCTGCTGACCCCGCCCTTCTCTTCTGTGGGGTGACGAGCAGTACTGTTTACTTTAGCCGCAAAACTGGCTAACTAGCACATTATTAGGAAAGGCGATTTGCAAATATTCATGTAAAACTGTTATACTCACTTCTTCTGTAGATGAAACTGGATCACGAATGATTCGCGCGAACATAGACGCATTTAGGCAGATCGGGGATCGGCGCATTCGCTTCAAAGCGAAAGTAACGTTAATCCTCTGCATCTTCAGCAGCTCAGATGTCGGGAGTAAATGACGACTGCTATATTCATTACTACATCCAACAACAAAACACCTCAATCACTTAATCGGAGACATCTTTTCTTCCCCTGCACCGGAGGAGGACAGCTCTCAGCTCACTCAGGGCGGGTCTAAGGTAAGACGGACTTGTCAATCAACTATCGTGGGAGGGGTCTATACAGAACTACGTCATTCTGACAGGAATCTCAGAACAGCCTGATTTGAGAAAGGAGATTTTAAAATAGGGATTTAAAAAAAAAACACTGGGTGGATTTTTATCATTATAGGATGGATGTGTACACACACTTCCAACACACATTTATGTTCAAACAACTTGAAAAGTGAATTTTGCACCTGATGACCCTTTTAAAATAAAGTGTAACCAAGAATAGTAAAAAATTATAATGTTAATTCGGTAGTTTTAAGTTGGTAAAGTATTTAGATATGTCTAAGCCAAAGCTTCATCTAAAATAAGTTAAAATAAGACTTTTTATAATGTTAAAGATCAAATTTAAGACTTTTTAAGCAGCTGCAGGAACAGGAACAGGATGTTGTGTATCAGTGTAAACACTCACCACATCTCTGTCCACTTGCGCTGCACTCATCTCAGGGGTGTCCAGCTCGGTGTAAAGTCTCTGTGGATCATCTGAGGACAAACACACACACACACACACACACACACACACACAGTGAGACTCTGGAACAGGAACTCGAGGGTTAACGACAGACACGCCTCCACTTACGCTCCTGCTGCTCATTGGTCCACGCAGTCCAACTGGCCACTCGGCTCTTGCTGTCCGTTTGATTGACAGCTCCTGGAGGCTCGGGGGCGGGGCCTCCTGGGGGCGGAGGGATGGTCCCGTCACTCTTCAGGATCATTCTGATGGACACAGAGAAAAGGATGCTGAGTTACCGTGGCAACAAGCATCTTCATAATTCACAAGCGCTGGACTTACTTAAGCACCTCCGGACGCTTCTTGACCTTGCCGCCCTTGTGGTCGCTGACGGCGCTCTCAATGTCCATGTGGATCAAATAGGCCTGATTTAATTACAAAATAAACGTAACTGTTATCAGTTACAGTTACTGAGAAAAAATGTGTAATTAAATTACAGTTACTTATGAAAATGTTAACTATTACAAAGGGGGATAACTGTTTTATTTCCTATTTGGCTTTGTGTATATGCTTTATTTTTTTTAAATTAACTTTTTTTTTTTTCAAGGCCAGTGTTTTCTGTCATAGCTATGCAAGGATTTGATTTCAAAAACAGTATCATAGCTATTAAACTATTTCTTGTTATGATTTTAAATCTGTATTTAAAGTTCTAAAAGTAAAAAGAGGAGATAAAGTTTGATTTTGTGGTGAATGTGCTTTAAAATTAAATTTATTAAAATCAATTCAACTGATGAAGGCTTTTGAAAGTCTGACAGTAATCAGTGTTGAGCCCTACTGTTAGGTTAACCCTGCCTGCTTTAAATGTTTGAAAATGATTAACAATTGAGAAAAATTTTGAAAAAATGGTAACACTTTATTTTAAGGTGTTCTTGTTACACGTTACATGTACTTACTATTATAATAACAAATATATATATATATATATATATATATAAAAAACACTACATAATAATTATATTATAATTATGCATAATTACATGTAAGTAACCCTAACCATATAGTAAGTAGTTAATTAATATTACTCAGTACTTAAATGTATAATTACACTGTAACAAGGACACCTTAAAATAAAGTTAAACCAAAAACCTTTAGAAATTTACATTTAGAAAAGTAATCCAAAAGTAATCAAATATGTGACCTAGGACCATAAAACCAGTCTTAAATGTCAATTTTTAAAAATTGATATTTATACAGCTGAATAAATAAGCTTTCCATTGATGTATGGTTTGTTAGGATCGGACAATATTTGGCTGAGATACAACTATTTGAAAATCTGGAATCTGAGGGTGCAAAAAAAATCTAAATATTGAGAAAATCGCCTTTGAAGTTGTTCAAATGAAGTTCTTAGCAATGCATATTACTAATCAAAAATTAAGTTTTGATATATTTACACTAGGAAATTTATAAAATATCTTCATGGAACATGATCTTTACTCAATATCATAATGATTTTTGGCATAAAAGAAAAATGCATATTTTGACCCATGCAATGTATTTTTGGCTATTGCTACAAATATACCCCAGCGACTTAAGACTGGTTTTGTGCTCCAGGGTCACATATAATCAATTACATTACGTTAATACAGTAATTGAAATAGTTACACTACTTATTACATTTTAAATAGGGTAACTTGTAACCTGTAACCCATTACATTTCCAAAGTAACCTTCCCAACACTGAGGGTCAAACACATGAACGCGTGAGACCAGACCTTGATGTCGTCGCACTGGAACAGGTGCAGGTCTGGTTTGCCCTGACCGGACTCTTTACACACCAGCGCCAGGATGGAGTCGTAGCTGCAGGCGCTCATCACGGCCTGACAGTGCTGGATCGAGGCCAGAGGAAAGTTCTCCAGCTCGTTCTGAAACAAACACATGATACTTAATCATGCGTATCATCGGGGGTCTGGCGGCGGATCGCTGGGTTCGTACCTTGCTGTCGTTGTCGAGGAGGCTGACGGCTTTCCCGTCCACCTGCAGGATCATGTCCTGCGTCCACACCTTCCCTTTGGCGTCCAGCAGACGCAGCTTCCTGATGCCGTCCTCGATGGTCAGCATCGCCTCCTTACGGTCCATCACAAACGTGGTCAGATGCTGCAGGAGACAAAAGTCAAGTAGTTATTTCTATAGTGCTTTATTGTTTCAAAGCAGACAGAAAAACACACAGAGCATCTCAAATGGCTTTGCTTTGGGAGAATTGGATGAGAACAAAACTTGAACTGAATTGATCTGAATAATAGAGCTGCTGAATTTGTTTCCCAATTTATGAATGTTGCAACTTTAAATTAAATTTCATGTTTATTGCGGCGAAGCTGCTTTATAACAATCTGTATTGTATAAAGCGCTATAGAAATAAAGGTGATTTTACTTGATGTCAAGACAGTTTTGTTATAGTTAACTAAAACTAAAATTCAAATTAAAACCATTAAAAGATTTTTGCTACTTAAAATAAAATAAAATGTTAGCTAAAATAAAATGTACAGTTTAGAAGGCGACATTTCTCATTTTCATTTAGTTTAACTTCATGCACTAAAATATTTAAAGCTTAAACTGATTAATAAAAACAATAGACAAAACAAAAAATGACAAACTTTAACTAAAATGAAAATGAAAATATAAAACAAAAATAAAAACAGATCAAAACTAAAATAATTTCTAATGATGCTAAAATAACATCCATTTTCATTCATATTCATACATATTCTTTCATATTTAAAGTGACAGTTCACCCAGAAATGATCATTCTGTCATCATTTACTCTCCTTCATGCCATTCAAACCTGTATGACTTACTTTCTTCTGTTAAATAAGATATTTTGAACAACGTTAAGGTCTAAGCAACACTGGACCCCATTGACTTCCATTGTATGGACAACACTTTTAAATCTCTCCTTTTATGGAAGAAATTAAGTCATGTCTGAATGACATGATGGAGAGTAAATGATGCCAGAATGATCATACTGTTTAATGTCATCTGTGTTGTATTTTCTTGGTTTTAGAGGATGAGCTGTTGACACACAACCTGTCCATGCTGATGTGTGTCTAATTGTTTATAACAGAGTCTGAACTGATTTGTGACCCTGGAGCACAAAACTAGTCATAAGGGTCAATTTTTTGAAATTGAGATTTATACATCATCTGACAGCTGAATAAATAAGCTTTCCATTGATGCATGAGGGTGCAAAAAAAATCAAAATATTGAGAAAATCTCCTTTAAAGTTGTCCAAATGAAGTGCTTAGCAATGCATATTACTAATCAAAAACGAAGTTTTGATATATTTACGGTAGGAAATTTACAAAATATCTTCATGGAACATGATCTTTACTTAATATCCTAATGATTTTTGGCATAAAAGAAAAATCAATAATTTTAACCCATACAGTGTATTTTTGGCTATTGCTACAAATATACCCCAGCGACTTAAGACTGCTTTTGTGCTCCAGGGTCACATTTGTGTGATCAGATCTTCTCTCATCTCAGGAGTCTGTTGATTTCTCAGTCTAATCTCCTGAACGGATGCGCATCTCACCTCCACATGGTACTGTGACGTGTCCGTCAGGCTGTTGATGCTGTTTTTGGTGTAGTTCTTCCTTTGCTCTGAGGAAAGAGCAGATCCTGTTATATAATCGCCGTCAGAGACACACAAGCACGTCCAAACAGAATCTGCAGATTGATTCACATCTTCTGTTCTGATTCTGGAGCTCAGCTGAACAATCAGCCTCAATCTGGAACAGATTCTGTGTGGATGCACGAAACCGACCACATCATATCACACGCGTGTGAGGAGTTCATGACGCAGGAGCAGATTCAGCAGGAGAGGAGAAGACTGGACACACACACACACACACACACACACACACTCCATCAGCTTCTACCTTTCTTTTTGTGTTTGGCGGAGGAGTGCAGGAAATAAACTCCATCTGTTCCTGAGAGCAACGGCGCAGAGAAAACACACACACACACACACACACACACAGTGAGTCTCTCTAAGTGACTGACATGTCGGTTTCTTCACTGTGACCTTTAACCTCTGCTGTGATGTGATGCACACACAAACACACGCACACACTTTTAGACACCTGCAGTGATTCTGAGAACGCCTCACATCTTACGGCCCTTCAGCATGACAGACAATGCACAAATGACAAGAACATGTCAAAAATCATACTTCACCTCAAAATCAAGAGAAATTACGCTCTCAATCAGTGTTGGGCGTAATGCATTACAAGTAATGTGAGTAACGTAATCAGATTGCTTTTTTCAAGTAACTAGTAAAGTAATGCATTACTTTTAAATTTACAACAAAAGTTACTTTTTCAAATAAGAAACGCCAGTTACTTTGTTTTCTCATTTATTGACAGACAGCTCTCCTTTCCCCGTGTTGAGAGAAATCAGGAGTAACTGCAGAGGCCTATTAATTTCACTTCTGGTGTGAAAGAGCCCTTACATTTGGCAAAAATATCACTTTGGGGGTTTTTGTTATTAAAAACAAATAAACAATCCTAGCACAGGTGACAAAAAGTAACGTAAAAGTAACTAAGCACTGCAATGCACTACTTTTAAAAGTAACCTTCCCCAAAACTAATCTCAATAACGCAAACAAAGCCTGTTAAGGAGGCATCTGGATTTTCATGACAATAAGAGACAATTGATGATTGCATTACAAAAATATTCTAATATATTATTTAGACTGTATTATACATCATGATAATATTTGTTTGGCTTTACTAAAATTCTTCACATTACAGTATTTGTTTAATTGAGAATAACTGACTTGAACTGAATTAATGACTCTATTGTCTTATGTTGAGCTGAAATTGAACTAATTTCATAATTGATGAATTTTCCAACATTAACACTGATTTGAATAATGACTGCTTTAAATTGAATTAGTTTGACGGATGAATTTTGCATCATTAACACTGTTATTTTCCTGTTTACTACTGTGAAGCTGTATTGTATAAAGTGACTTGACTTGAATAAAAATGTATTATTATTGTGGTGAAATACGAGTCAGAGGTGTTCTCATGCAGAAAATATCAATATGAATCTTTCAGATGAATCTCTTCTGGGAATCAGACAAAAGAGCAAACGGCTGAACATCTTCATCATGTTCTTCACGTCGCACACTGAATAACACAATCCCATCATCCCTCCTGGAGCACGTTGTCATGGTGACAGGAGGGGTCAGGGGCGCTGCAGTTCCCTCAGCGGACAGCAGGTGGACACACATACCGTACAGAGCTTTACCACCCGACCTTTTGGCAGGAACATCTGGAGACAGTGAGCCGTGACCGCTGAGAGAGAGAGAGAGAGAGAGAGAGAGAGAGAGAGAGAGAGTTAGTACACTAACACTCATCCATACTTACACTTTCTCTGCTGTTCTTCTAGGATTAATGTGAATTACTTGTGATGTATGTCCTGTCCTCAGTCACTCACGGCCTGAGTGAGTGTGTGTGTGTGTGTGTGTGTGTGTGTGTGTGTGTGAGAGTGAGAGTGTGTGAGTGTGTGTGTGAGTGAGTGTGTGTGTGTGTGTGTGTGTGTGTGTGTGTCTCTCTGTGTGAGTGAGTGGGCTTGTTTAGCTATACTTGTGAGGACCAGATGACCAGAAGGATAGTAAAACCTGACATTTTTGACTTTGTGTGTGTGTGTGTGTGTGTGTGTGTGTGTGTGCAGATTTATATATCCTGGTGGAGGCTTAAACCTGAATACACAGAGACTCACGGGGACTCATGTCACGGTGGGGACCTAAATTGAGGTCCCCAATGGGTACAAAAATGCACAAAAATTTCCTGTAAGGGATAGGTTTAGGTGTAGGGCGATAGGAAATACAGTTTGTACAGTATAAAAACCATTACGCCTATGGAGAGTCCCTACAAGGATAGCTGACCAAACTGTGTGTGTGTGTGTGTGTGTGTGTGTGTGTGTGTGTGTGTGTATGTATGTGTGTGTGTGTACTTGTTTTTTCTATCCTGGTGGGGACTTAGACCTGAATACACACAGCCTCATGGGGACTTGTGTCACGGTGGGGACCTAAATTGAGGTCCCCACGGGTAAACAAGCTTATAAATCACACAGAATGAAGTTTTTTGAAAATGTAAAAATGCAGAAAATTTTCCTGTAAGGGTTAGGTTTAGGTGTAGGGTTGGTGTAGGACGATAGAAAATAGGTCTGTACAGCAGAACAACATTATGCCTATGAGAGTCCCCACAAGGATAGCAGAACAAGTGTGTGTGTGTGTGTGTGTCTGTCTGTGTGTGTGGAGTTAATGAGTAAAGTGTACACTTGATCTGTTTCATTGTGTAAGTCACACTAATTGTGCAGCAGATCAATAATGAATGTGTTCAATAGATCAGGAGCAGAGGAAACATCAATAAAACATCAGATTCATCACGCTCAATTCACAGCATGACTGCTCAGATGAAAAATCCCAATGATCCATCTAATAAACAAAACTGAGAGTTCTGGTCAGTGATCCCGTGAACTCAGGTGCACCATTGCATTGATTTGATACAACTGTTTAATAAACAAGAATTAATATTGTGTTACATTTTAGGCACAATATTGTCTGTCTTTGATCAATTTTGCAAATAAAAACAGATCCAATCAAAGCCGCGACAGAACCGTTGTGAGTCTCTGATCAACACACAGCGGCGATTCATCATTATTGAATGAATCCACGGTTTTGAATGAATCGAGTGAGTCAATGATTCAGTGACTCATTCATAAAGACAGTTACTGAATGAATCAGCCGTTTGAACGAACTGGTTGAATGAATGATTCAGTGACTCGCTAATTAAGACAGATTCGCTTTCACCTACTGGAGCTTTTACTTTCATATTTACAGTATCATTTCATTAAAAAAATGTTTTTTTATTTTTTAAAAAACTCAGTTGTTGTGATTGTTTGGCTTACTTTATCTGTGAGGACTGCGCTGTGACTCCAGTGTATCCGTTCATGTCTGGACTCTGCATTGCGCTCGCAGATCCTCCACTGCAACACAATAAAAGCAGCGTCAGCGTCAAACATCCGCACACAGAACCAACAGCACACGGATGGGAGAAATACACATACGCCTTCATCATCATCATCATCATCAAAGCTGTCTCACTGCTCAGACAGAACGAGATTCACACATACCACTCATATTCATTTATGACACAATCACGGAATAAAGATCGGATTTTCTGGTTTTGTTATCAGGAAACAGTGTTGCCAACTAATTTTCAGGGGAAGTTGCTAAAGGAAGGTTGATTTGTTGCTAAAAGTTGCGTAATTACGACGCAAAATTGTGTCAGCAAACATATATTCTATATTGCCTATGTTAATTTAGATTCGTTCGTAAAATAATATAACGTAATATTAAAATATAAATGCATTTTTAAATACAACATTGAATTATTGAACACTTACATATTTTTGAAAAATTAAAATTTAAGTTTTTTTTTTATTAGCTAGTAAACTAGTTAAACTACATATTCTGAACAATTATAGTTTTAAGCAGTGTATTAGTAGTTAAAAAAATTATAGGGCAAAAATAGGGCACAATCTACTATGTTAATGTGAAGGAATTTTCCGTATTGATTTTTCACAGGTTTTTTACTTGCATTTTAAATTACGCATTATATTTTGTGTTTTCGGGTTACAGGGTTACAACGGATAATGGATAACGGATAATGTCCTGGGAAATTACCTTTTCCATTTTTCTAGATATTTTTCTTTCAGTTTACTAACTGATCAGCAATCAAGGTACAAGCTAAGGTGTATTATAAATGAACAATTATTCAATTATTATTATTATTACTAAATTGAACAATTTCAAATGGCAGCTAACTTAATTCATCTATTGTGTGTACTGCTAAGCATCTTTGGTTTCCTCTTGTGTAATTTAGATGGAAAACGTGTGCCTTTTTATCGTTTAAATCACTTATCAAAAGTTGCTAAAAGTTGCCAAATAAATTAGTTTAAAAAATAGTTAAATTTGTTGCTAGGTGCTTTTGGAAAAAAAAAGTTGCTAGGGTAGTGTGAAAAGTTGCTGAATTTAGCAACAAAATTGCTAAGTTGGCAACACTGTCAGGAAATGAGTGCTGGATGAAACATTGTGGGAGGAGTCTGATGCTGTGAGTGAAATCATGTGATCATGTGACTCATGATTAAGCTGTCACACTTGGGGGCCGTTCACACAGAATGTGTGACAGTGCTAAGGATTGTTTTTTTTTTAAAAAAACCTCTGTGTTGCTGTCAAATAAAACAGTTGCCATGCCAACTTGCTACTGTAAACAAAAGCATGCCCCGCCTCCAGGGTCTTCTGATTGGTCCGCTGTTTTGGAACTGACATGGATCTTTAATAAGCTGTGTCCGAAACCACTCCCTACCCACTATATAGTGCACTATATCGGGTGTCAACCCATTTTGTAGTGCTGTCCGAATTCTGAGTGAACGACTTCATTCCCTACATACGTTTTTTTTTTTTAAATTGGTTACCCTACTTTTTACCCACAATGCATTCTGATTTTGAGTGTACAACCTCGCTGAAGCACTATTTCCCACAATCCAATGCGGAGTAGCGACAAGCTGGAAGAGAGAGCAAGTTTGAATGAGAGATGCCGTTTACATCTTTCTTCTTTCTGCTTTACCATTTATTTCATGCATTATTTATTATGTAGGCATTGACTCAGTTTAATATTTTATTAATTTACTGAGGTGGCATCTTTGTTAATTTACAAAAATGATGATAGTTTGGTGGATATTTAAAAATGTTCGTTGGTAGCGTATTCATTCTGATGTAAAATTAAAGGGCACGAAACAATCGGTCGCAATGTCCAACTGTTGTGAACGCGCTCGGGAAAGTTGGACACTGCGGTGGATCAGAGGTAAAAAATGATATAAATACTGATCAGTTTCTTGCACAGACCGATCGTTTCGTGTCTTTAGACCTCAATGTATCGTCACGAGCCGCAGGGTTTAATTTGCGGGCTTTTGCAGGCTTTTTTTGAGATATCGCATTTTTCTCAGTTGGATATTCAGAGGCTCTGTAGCATATGTGATTACGTCATCACATTTTGACAACACTGGCCGTTTCTCAAACGGAAGACTGCATCCTTGCGTGCATGAAAATAAACACAAAATAACACATTTGCATGAGAGCACTCTCTGAAAAAGTCCAGAAAAACACAGGACAGAGCACTTTGGCATAAAACAAACCAAAAGCAAGGATGAAAAAGCGGTGCATATCGGATAAAGCACTGGAATCTGGGTATTTCGGTATCCCGGTAAAATCAAGTCTGACGCAGAGTGCAGCCAGCGGATCGATCCATTTGGCTGTTTTATTATGTGAATAATTCTTATATAGTTCATAAAGATCATTTGCACTATTTTTTTCTATTGCACTCTATATATTTCTCACCCATTTTGTGTGTAGTTTGTGAATCATTTGCACTGCTGTATTTTTGTTGCACAAGACAATTTTTTTCACAACTTGCTGCACTGTTTTTTTTTGTTGTTCATACTCAGATTGAAAATATATTTTTTCTGGAAAAAAAAGTCATTTTTTTACTGTATTTTGTTATTATATATCACGGTTTCCTTTTTCTTTACTCCCTAAATGTTTTTTTTGGATACATCTATATTGTTAGTAAAGTAAATAGACCTGTATTTCACTGATAAGCGCCTATAACATTATTGTAATAATTGGCTATAACTTGCTTGGGGAATGTTATATGTAGACAAAATTTTATTTGGATCTGTAAAACACACAGATACAACTTTTTAAATGAAAAAAATCCAAACTTCAGGAGTTTCTGTTTGAGTACACAATTATTGCTTGTGTTTTTCTTAAAATTCTGGAAATTCGTTAATTCTTAGAGAAAATAAAGGGAAAATTGGGACTTTAAATTAGCTAGACTGAAACTTCAAGTTCTCCTGTTTATAATGATATATATGACCCACAAAACCAGTCTTAAGTGTCAATTTTTCAAAATTGAGATTTATACATCATCTGAAAGCTGAATAAATAATCTTTCCATTGATGTATGGTTTGTTAGGATCGGACAATATTTGGCTGAGATACAACTATTTGAAAATCTGGAATCTGAGGGTGCAAAAAAATCTAAATATTGAGAAAATCACCTTTAAAGTTGTTCAAATGAAGTTCTTAGCAATGCATATTACTAATCAAAAATGAAGTTTTGATATATTTACGGTAAGAAATTTACAAAATATCTTCATGGAACATGATCTTTACTTAATATCCTAATGATTTTTGGCATAAAAGAAAAATGGATAATTTTGACCCATACAATGTATTTTTGGCTATTGCTACAAATATACCCCAGCGACTTAAGACTGCTTTTGTGCTCCAGGGTCACATATGGCACTTGATGCTGACTGCTAGAATAGGTCTGAAAAAGCAAAAAAAAGTACAGGCGTGTCCGGTGCCCCAAAAATGTTCTAGGTCTTTAAATGTTAATAAGGCAGGGAGAATATGATGCTGCTGTTAAAGACCCGTTTAGTGCATTTGAGGGCAAATGGAGTCAAACTCTGAGATGATGAATGATCAGACAGTCAGTCTGCACCGCTCGTCACCGCACATCTATAATTAGCCCCGCGTGGGCCGTTAGCAGGTTAATCTGGCCGATTGAGTAACGAGTCCGACTGACACAGAGTTAAACTGTCCAAGACCATAAGCCTGTGCGACGTCAATCATTGAGCCGAATGTAAACACTGAGAGTTTATTCTGACAGATGAACACCTGACAGGTTAAACACCTGAAACCGATCCTTAACCAGAACATCCCTAGTGAAAAATAAAATATACTTAAATGCATTTGAAATACACTTATTTCATGCTAAGCATCCTACAAATACATTTTTATATTTATGTACTTAATAAAATGTCCTGTAATTGAACTTTTAGTATACTAAACTGGTATACTTAAAGTCTGCTAAACTGGAACAACTAATTTTGTACTTAATTGTGCAGAAGTGGTGCTGAAGTCCAATTAAAGATATACTTAGTATATTTTATTGTGCTAAAGTGGAACTATTGCAGGTGCACTTTAAATATTTTGCATTAAAAATCTGATATTATTCAAAGATCATACAATCCTCATCAAAAGTGACATTAAAACACATTTTAGACTTAATATTAAGAAAAGTGCATTGTGAACAAGTAATATGCCAAGTAAAGTTTAATTATAATTTTTATATGTGACCACAAAACCAGTCATAAGGGTAAATTTTTTGAAATTGAGATTTCTACATCAGCTGAAAGCTGAATAAATAAGCTTTCCATTGATGTATGGTTTGTTAAGATAGGACAGTATTTGGTTGAGATACAACTATTTGAAAATCTAGAATATGGGGGTGCAAAAAAATCTAAATATTGAGAAAATCATCTTTAAAGTTGTTCAAATGAAGTTCTTAGCAATGCATATTACTAATTAAAAATGAAGTTGTGATATATTTACAGTAAGAAATTTACAAAATATCTTAATGGAACATGATCTTAATATCCTAATGATTTTTGGCATAAAAGAAAACTCAATAATTTTGACCCATACAATGTATTTTTGGCTATTGCTACAAATATACCCCAGCGACTTAAGACTGCTTTTGTGCTCCAGGGTCACATATCAGTACGTCTTGAGTTATCTGTCAGTAAATATGTTAATAGATTTGAACTATACACTTAGTATGAAACAAAGGAATTTAATTTTATTAGTTTTTTTATTAGGGATGTGCTGATAACCGAACACACACACACACACACAGACAGAAACACACTGGTAGAAGGACCAGAGACGGAGAGATCGGGTCCAGCAGCTGCTGACCGTATGAATGATTGATCAGATCACAGGCCGGTTTGTGGGTCAAACGACTGGAGTCTTTTCCACTACAAACCCTGAGTTACAGCATTACATACAGCACTCCACCGGCCAAAAGACTGGAATCAGTACGATCCAACATTATAAGAACATTAAAGAACAACAAGAACAAAAAGGAATGTTGATAACACAATATTTTTGCGGAAATCACTCAAAAATGTGGGATAATTAAGATTTTACTGAAGTTTTATTCATCAAAGAGTCAATTAAATTGTTTAAAAGGGAAAGTAAAGACATTTATAATCTTACAAATATTCCTATTTCAAATAAACGCTGTTCTTTTGAACTTTCTATTCATCTGTGAATCCTGAAAAATAAAACGTATCAGTTTCCACAAAAATATTGGGCAGCTCAATAATGTTTCTCGAGCAGCAAATCAGCATATTAGAATGATTTCTGAACGATCATGTGACACAATGATGCTTTTGATCACAGAAATAAATTACATTTAAACAGATATTCACATAGAAAACAGTTATTTAAAATTGTAATAATATTTCACAATTTTTACTGTATTTTTGATTTAATAAATGCAGCCTTGATGAGCAGAAAACACTTCTATCATAAACATTAAAACATCTTAATTATTCCAAACTTTTGGCCACTAGTGTATATATTCACAACAAAAGCAGTGTCAGATGAGTCATGCTAGATTCACATTCACACTGTGACGATGTAAGAACATCAAACATGAATCACTTCTGTTCAACAAAAGAGCATCAAATGCAGCATTCAAACACGTTTCTCCTCCTGCATCAGCGTTACGTCTGAAACGGATTGACGCGAGCCACATCAAATCCAGCGATTCATACAAACAAACACTGAGGAATCATGGCACACCTGTGTGAATCACACAGCAAACAGAACAAACTCTCTCTTCGCTCGTACCTGTTCACAGCCTCCACGATGTGCCGCTTCTTCTCACTGTGAAATCTTTAAGAGGATTTGTAAGGAGCTTTACAAACTCACACAGGTCTGTGATTATCCACTCCAGCGCTAAGGATGCTGGGACACGCAGATTCTGGAAAACTTCTTCAGTTCTGTTCTTCTGAACATCTTCACATAAATCTGTTGGACTGTCAGAGTCTAATGGAGTCTGGTGGATCATTAGAAATGAATCTCCACTGACCTGCTTCCTTCTGCAGGTTAATATAAAAGCATCAATCTTTGCCCATTTGGGTCCATTTGTTAAAGATTTTCTAGTGTTTTACTTCACAAGCGGGCTTTTTTACCTTCATTCATACAAGTGATTTTATATTTGTATCTTAACAACAACAACATACATTGCATTTATTTATTTATGTACTTATTTATTTTGTATAGTTTTATTTATTTATATAATTATTATTATTTATATTATTATATTTATATTAGTGCTGTCAAACGATTAATCGCGATTAATCGCATCCAAAATAAGTTTTTGTTTACATAATATATGTGTGTGTACTGTATATAAAGACAAACATACAGCATATATTTTGAAAATATTTACATGTATATATTTATATTCATATAAATTATATCATATAAAAATATATATAAATGTAACATTGTTCTTAAATATATACATGCATGTGTGTGTATTTATATAAACATAATAAATTTACACAGTACACACACACACACACATTATGTAAACAAAATCTTTTATTTTGGATGCGATTAATCGCAATTAATCGTTTGACAGCACTAATTTATATATTATAAATTATTATTAGATATTATTATTATTATTATTTATATAATTATTATTTATATATATTTATATCCTTTTATTTAATGTTTTTATATTTTTATTATTTTATTTATATTATTTTATCATTTTATTTTATTTTTCATTTCATTTATATTTTTTAATTATTTTATTTACTTATTTTTTCATTATTATTATTTTTTTTTTTTTTCGTTTATTTACATAGGGACAGTACAATAAACATGATTCCAGTCAAAGACTGGAAAAAAAATGCACTGCACACGGAGATTATAGCAGGTGCTAATTTGCATCTCATGTCCCTAGAAAGGCTTTTCAAAAAAAAAAAAAAAAAAAAATTCCTAAAAACTAATGTAACAAACTATTGTAACCATAATGAAGCCCAATATCTCCATTGTGTTTCTGTGTCGGCTGTGAATCCATACGCAGCACATTATTCCTCTTTAATCCCGTTATCTCTTCTCTTTGCGTCTCAAGGCCTGTGTGTACCCAGAATCCTCAGCGCTCGCTGACATCACAGACCTGTCCTGATCCTATTAAACACAGCTATATTAAGATCTTTATGAGCACCGTGAATACAGCACAGGCAACATATGAAAATGAAGCAAATGAAACCTCTCCTTTAGCAACATGAGGTCAAAGGTGACCCCTTAAAACACACCGTTAGTCTTCATATGTGGGTCAAACTGAGATTAACTGGTGAATCTTTCAAACACGTCACAGGTCACTCTGAATCAAAAGATAGAAAAAATTCATATTCTGTATTTCATGACAACTAATGTATGTAAATGGTAAAGGATCATACTCAGTGTGTTCATCCGCGGTGATTCAGTCTGTCTGTGTAGGAAGCGCTTTAAATTCTCTCGTCATCGTCTCTTCAGTGGGATTGTGAAGAGAAGCGTGAAACTTTCCTCTGTTTAGACTTCATTTACAATCTGCTCACAAACCGCACTGAGGAGACGAGGCGAGACGAGGCGGCTGATCTATATGGAGAAGCTCTCTCTCTCTCTGGAGCGATAACAGCATTCAGCTGAAATCACTGCTTCTCCAGCGCTGAAAACTCAAGCCGGTAATTAAGACTCACAATAGAAGCGTCCCAGAAACGCCCCGCAATCAATCATACACGACAGCGCTGGACCAACCAAACACACACATGACGGGCCGGATCATCACCGTTTAACTGTTTTCCACTTACTATGTTCGTACAGCTCTGTGTCAGCATAACTTTTTTCATGACCATTCTCTCCAGCCTCTCTCAGACTGGCATTTCAATATTTTCACTTTGGGTTTTCTGTCAGGTCCAGGCACGAATCAGGAGCATTCGGAGCAATATCCATTCTCAGATTATATGCAGCGATCCAAATTAACAGTGAATCCAATCACCATTCAGGCAAAACTTTCCTTCAAGAATGAGCCACAATGCTGACGTGATCGTTAGCACACCCTGAGCACATGCGAGTTAATGTATTCCTCTTATCAGCAAGACATATCGGCATAATTTTTTATATCGGGCTGATGCCGATGCCGATATTTACATTTAAAGACATTATCGGTGATTCCCATATGTGACCCTGAAGCACAAAACCAGTCTTAAGTATATTTGTAGCAATAGCCAAAAATACATTGTATGGGTCCAAATTATTAATTTTTCTTTTATGCCAAAAATCATTAGGATATTAAGTAAAGATCATGTTCCATGAAGATATTTAGTAAATTTCCTACTGTAAACATATCAAAACTTCATTTTTAATTAGTAATATGCATTGCTAAGAACTTCATTTGGACAACTTTAAAGGAGATTTTCTCAATATTTAGATTTTTTTGCACCCTCAGATTCCAGATTTTCAAATAATTGTATCTAAATATTGTCCTATCCTAACAAACCATACATCAATGGAAAGCTTATTCAGCTTTCAGATATTGTATAAATCTCAATTTTGAAAAAATGACCCTTATGACTGGTTTTGTGCTCCAGGGTCACATATTGGTCTGAAAATATTGTGCATTACTAATATAAAACGGAATTGTCCTGTATTTAAAGCATCAAAGAAGCATCCCGTATGAAAGCTATAGCTTACAGAACAGTTTGTCCTGTATTCGTAGGCATATGCCGTATGACCACCAGATCATATGAAATTCTCAATTGATAACTAATCACTCTTTTTGCACAAATCATTTGCTGCATCCCAATTCGCATACTATCCGTCGTAAATAGTTTTCGAAAATAGAATTAATATGTCCCAAATCACAGTATGTTTAAAAAAGTATGCCAAAGATTCCTGGATGGTGCAGATCGATGCACACTCTAACGGCTAATATTGCCCACAACACATTGCACTGTGGACGAGGATTCCATTAGAACTACAAACACGCATAAAAAGTGTTAAAAAACTACAAACATGGTGGATATGTGTGTCCATGGTGGACAGGTAGAGAAAGGGATTTGAGTGATAAATAATCAATGTCCCAAAGCTTGCCTACTATTCTGCTACATACTCAAAAGTATGTACTTTTTCTTCACAAAATAGTACATACTTTTGGGCATAGTATAAGTAGGCGAATTGGGACGCAACAACTGTTTTATTTGAACATAGCCATTTGAGGAAGGCTTTAAGATCAAGCGAAATCCTCTGCTGCTTCTGCTTTACAGCGAGCTGGACTCGCACTAACACCAATTCCCTTCACCGTCCGCGTTTTGATTTTGCCAAATCAGTTTGGGCGAATGCAAACAACTTATTGATCATGAGCCCAACATCCAGCAAGGCAGGAAAACATTCAGTCTACCTGAGGGAAGACGTCTTTCGCTATTGTTAAGTTAATTCTGTTAAATAAAGGAAAAAAAAAAATACATTTAAAAAAATTAACTTTCAGCGCATTCTTAAACTCAGACCTATTCAACATTTTTAATTGAAAAATATGCATTTTCATTCATTCATTGGCTATAATGGTTGCAATAAAATTTTAGTTCAAAAATTTAAGTGCCATTGTTTAAAAAATCCTTTACTGACTGAAATTTCATAGATGTTTAGTTATGCTTTCAAATGTCATGCCATTTGTAGGCTATATAGCCTAAAATTACTACACTACTTGTTCAGTCACAATTCTATAATGGTAGCCTACAGTTTACAGTCAATTTTTTTACAGCCTGAGGCCAATTATTTTTTGTGTGTGTGTGTGTGTGTGTGTGACATTAAAACTATTTTTAGAATAATTGTACATAAATACATTAAGCAAAACAAATGTGACTATTTCTGAGAATTTTTTAACTGCAGGCAGACATACATTACAGATATTCTGAGCGTCCCTTATTCTGTCCCTTTTTACAACTGGCCCTTATTTTCCATTTCTGAGGTTAAGATTTTTACATCAAAACGAAAGCTCTAGAAAAATGCAATGAATTACAAGGCTGTAGAGAACAGTGCACTTTTGCAGACTTATATACTGAGGTTTTAATTACATTATTTTAATATAGTCAGTCGTGAACTAAAGTGGGCCGGTCTGCTCATCCTTCAATAACAGCCTCTTTGAAAGCCACACCATAACAGATTCATGTGCTGCTCAAACTATTCAGATCAGACTGAAATGATCAGGGATTTTGTTGAAAATATATCTCAGCAGTGTTAGAAACGAGCAGCTAATATTTGGTTGAAAGAATGATTCAACGACTCACTCATAAATACAGTGAATTGTTTTGTTTCACAGTTCCTGAAGGAATGATTGCATGAATGATTTAAATAACTCACTCATAAAGACAGTCACCTGATTCATTCCTAAATCCATCAGTGCATTTGAACAAATCAGTTGAGTGAATGATTCAAACAACACACTCACAGAGACTTGATTTGTTCCTGAACGAAACAGCGTTCCTGAATGAATTGTTGAATTAATGAGTCAATGACACGCTCACAAATACAGCAAATTGTTTCGTTTCAGTGTTTTTGAATGAATCAATTGAATTAATTATTCAATGACTCGCTCAAAGCATTTTTAAATGAATCGGTTGCAAGAATGATTCAAGTGACTCACTCATAAATACAGTCACTTGATTCGTTCCTCAATGCATCAGTGTATTTGAACAAATCAGTTGACTGAATGATTCAAATGACTTGATTTCTTCCTGCATGAAAGAGCGTTCATGAATGAACTGTTAAATTAATGAATCACTGACTCACTCATAAAGACTGCAACTTGTCGCCACCTACTGGTATAACGACAAGATTCAATGGCCTGAACGAACTCTTGTACGAAACAGCGTTCCTGAATGAATTGCTGAATTAATGAATCAATGACAGGCTCATAAATACAGCAAATTGTTTCGTTTCAGTGTTTTTGAATAAATCAATTGAATGAATTATTCAATGACTCACTAATAAAGCATTTTTGCAGGAATCGGTTGCATGAATGATTCAAGTGACTCACTCATAAATACAGTCACTTGATTCGTTCCTCAATGCATCAGTCTATTTGAACAAATCAGTTGACTGAATGATTCAAATGACTTGATTTGTTCCTGAATGAACTGCTGAATTAACTAATCAATGACTCACTCATAAAGACAGTAACTTGTCACCACCTACTGGTGTAACGACGAGATTCAATGGCCTGAACGAACTCTTGTATAAGGTACAATGAAATCCTCTGTCCAAAGATTAAGAAAAAGACCACATTTATGAAGATGATACTGCTCTGATATAACATGAACACTTCTAATCCAGACCAATAGAAACTATTAGAGCGTCCAGCACAAAATCACTGCTGAAGGGTTTTTCCTCACTGATTAGAGTCGCATGACTCTATAATCACAAGTTCAACATCACAGGAATCACTCAGAACCACTGACGTGGACACACACACATCAGAAGGTCAAAGGTCACCTGCTCTGTGTTTACACTGGCTAATCTACTTCCTGCTTTCCGCTCCACCCAGAGGGAAATGACATCATCAGCGTGAGGCTTCATTATCTGTTCGGTTCTGCAGCAGATTCCTCTGTCGCTAATTGAATCGTCTAATTAAAGATCCGTAAAGATCACACACCGCCTCAGTAAAAGACAGAGAGGATTCTGGGTAGAGCCAGGAGCGGCAGAAAAGTTTCCTAGAAATCCAGTGATGTTTTCTGAATCTCTTCACGCCCTCCAGAGCAAACAGAGCCGGTCCTCCAGCTGCTGCTTAAGTCTCTTTTAATGAAGAGAGATCAAGCGGAGCCCGGCGTGAGACACACACGTGTGTAACTGCAGCACAAAACAGCAGAAAATGACTTGTTTGTTAGTTAACCACGGTTAACGGTTAATTAGTACATTCCACCTACAGCTGGAGGTCAAGGAACCACAGGAACTTCTTACAGGAAAGGAAATAAAGCCAAATATGATTAGATTACTAGAGCTGCTGACTTCAGTGAACACACCAGATGAAGTCAGAAAGTGATTTCACGCACGTATGACCCTCACAGAGAGTGTGTGTGTGTGTATGTGTGTGTGTGTGTGTGTGTGTGTGTGACGTTACTAAACCATCATTAACTAAAACGAAAACTTTTTAGTTACTTGAAATAAGCATTACATTAACTAATTATTTTATTACTAGTGCTGTCAAACGATTAATCGCAATTAATCGCATCCAGAATAAAAGTTTTTGTTTACATAATGTGTACTGTTTATTTATTATGAATATATAAATACACACACATTACACATACAGTATATATTTTGAAAATATTTACATGCATATACATTTATATGTTTATATTCTTATGGTTCATATTATATATAAATATATTTAATATATATAAAATAACATTTTTTCTTAAATATATGCATGCATGTGTTTGTATTTATATACATAATAAATATACACAGTATACACACATATATTATGTAAGCAAAAACTTTTATTTTGGATGCAATTAATCGCGATTAATCGTTTGACAGCACTATTTATTACATATTTTACTATACATTTTATTATGTGAAATATAACAAACTTATTTTATTATATGTTTTATTATATATTTCTTTAAAAAAAAAACTTTGGCAACATTTCTTATTTTCATTTAGTTTAAGCTGAAGTACAAAAAATAACAAAATAAAAACCAAATAAACTAAAATGAATAAATACAATTTTAATAAAATAAAACTACACAGACATAAGAAAAAAAAAAAACATGAAAAATTACTAAAGGCTTAACCCATTTTCTTTTAGCTATTTGGCAACATTTAGTTTAAATTGAAGTACTAAAATAACCAAATAAAAAAATAAAATGTTTTATAAAATATAACTACACAGGCATAAAAAAGGACAAAAAAAAAACAAACAAAAAAATACTAAAAGCCTAACCATGAATAAAATTAGTGAAAACAAAAAGCATAAAAATAAAACCTAATTTAAAATACTAGCAAAAAATAGTATATTAATGATACTACAATAACACTGAGCATATCTATGACGAACACGTCAAACACAGTCATAAGCAAGTTCAGAGTCACTGATAGAGGCTTTATTGATAAGCTGATGCTGATAATTCATGAGCAGTCAAGTGTCCTATTTCCACATTTACTTCACTATCCACTACAAATAAATAAGTAAATAAATAAACGTACAGATCAAACAGGTGCAACACGCAGCAGAGTAACAGAAGCAGGTGGAACCAGAAGCTTCTTGACCTCTGTGACCTTCAGGAACCCGATCCGGCCGCACCCTCCGCCCGAGGTCACGCCTCACACGCGTCACATGACGCTCTTACAGTGTGTGTCCAGTGACGACACACACAACCTGATCAAACATCAGCTGCATCACAACACACCAGACAGCTGACTCCACAGCAACAACACAAATTAAACAACAAAAATTAAAAAACGGATACTTTTTTTAACGTCAATTTTTTCAATATTATTTGTTTATTCACAATACACATTGTTTCAGAGCAGCTTTACAGAAAATCATGATGTTAATGTTGGTAATGTCTTCATATCATGTAGTCGCATTTATCAGATTAGAGCTGGATGATAATAAAGATACATTTTTTGATGATATAAACAATCAAGCAGTTGATATTTACTATACAGTATCACCTTCAATGAGTATATCCAACTTTATACAGAGAACTGTGCAATAATATTGTTACATTGCATATATATATATATGTATATATATATATATATATATATATGTGTGTGTGTGTGTGTGTGTGTATGTGTGTGTGTGTGTGTATGTGTGTGTGTGTGTGTGTGTGTGTGTGTGAGAGACCCTGGAGCACAAAAGCAGTCTTAAGTCGCTGGGGTGTAATTGTAGCAATAGCCAAAAATACATTGTATGGGTCAAAATTATTGATTTTTCTTTTATGCCAAAAATCATTAGGATATTAAGTAAAGATCATGTTCCATGAAGATATTTTGTAAATTTCCTACCGTAAATATATCAAAACTTAATTTTTGATTAGTAATATGCATTGCTAAGAACTTCATTTGAACAACTTTAAAGGTGATTTTCTCAATATTTAGATTTTTTTGCACCCTCAGATTTTAGATTTTCAAATAGTTGTATCTCAGCCAAATATTGTCCTATCCTAACAAACCATACATCAATGGAAAGCTTATGTATTCAGATTTCAGATTATGTATAAATCTCAATTTCAAAAAATTAAGCCTTATGACTGGTTCAGTGGTCCAGGGTCACATATTACTCCATTACAAGAGAAAGTTGTAAAGACTGATTTTTACAGTACAGAAGTACAGCGCTGGCCAAAATGATTAGAACACTAGTGTTTCCAGCAGCTAAGAAATGGTTTTAAGTCAGTTATTTCTATCTTTTGCTGTAGTGTGTCAGTAGGAAATATCAGTTTACATTTCCAAACATTGATTTAGCCATGAATTGTAATAATCCAGTAAGATTTTTGTTTGCACAAGGAGTCTGACAACAGCCAGTGCTCCACACAGAGATCTGATCTGATCATCATCCAGTCTGTCTGGAATGACATGAAGAAACAGAACAAACTGAGACAGACTAAATCCAGAAGAACCGTGGTAACGTTTCCAAGATGCTTCAAGCATCTTGTGTTTTATCAAGTCCAGAGTCAATGCAGCCGTCTACCAGGAGATTTTGGAGCACTTTATGCTTCCATCTGCTGACAAGCTTTATGGA
>JAFVLL020007608.1:45000-84597 GCA_021397915.2 Tor tambroides
CTATTGCTACTGTAAACCAAAGCTGGCAATGCTTGCTCCGCCTCCACAGTCTTCTGATTGGTCCACTGTTCTGGAACTGACATTGATGAGCGGCGCTGCGTGTAAAATTCTTTTAACTTGACACGCCATCTTAAAAAAAACACGGTGTTCATGTGCAAGACACTGCTAAAGACGCAAGATGCGAGATATTATAGATATTATACAGATTCCTCTAGCACGCACTTACATTAGAATACAATGGAAAAGTAGTGCATTGGAATGGAAAACGCGTTCTGTGTGAACGGCCCATTATAGAGCAGTTCTGTGTAAGATATAAACCTCCACTGATGTTCTCACTGGCACTGATGGTTCCATGAAGAACCTTTAACATCCATGGAGTCTTTCCATCGATCAAAATGTACTTTATAGAGAAGAAAGGGTCTGTAGATTATTAAAATGTTATTTACATTAAGAAAAAATGGTTCTGGAATGGATCACTGTAAGGTTCTTTGGGGCCAAAATGGTTGGCAAAACTCCTTTATTTTTAAAGGGATCATATGATGCGATTTCAAGTTTTCCTTTCTCTTTGGAGTGTTACAAGCTGTTTGTGCATAGATAAGATCCCTGAAGTTGCAAAGACTAAAGTCTCAAACCCAAAGAGATATTCTTTATAAAAGTTAAGACTTGTCAACGTCCCCCTAAAATGGCTCGTTCAAACACACCCCACATGTCTATGTCACGATGTGGGGAAGATTTGCATAACACCGCCCAAATGTATACGCAATGAAAGAAGGTGGAACTATTATTCTCGCTGTAGTATTGTTGCTGCCGCCGGCACCATGTCCTGGAGACGCTGTTTCATTGTGAACGCGAAACTACTTTGTTTGGGCTTCCAAAAGAGGATACAACTAGAGATCAGTGGTTAAGTTGTATTTACAACACTGTTCCAGAGCAGTACAATGCAAATATTCGGGTGTGTGCAGCACATTTTACGGAGGACTATTTCCTGAACTTGGAAGCTACAATGCCAGCTGTGCACAAAGGCTGCTTCTATAAAGTGGGGCAATTCCAACTTTGCAAGGACAGTCTGGCACTTCTGACTCACAGCCTGTAAGTACTTTTCTGCCACTGACGATGCAAACGCGAGTTTTGAGCAGTGTAGAGTAGTGCTTGTTGTTTGTGTTTCTCCGATCACAAATGCAGACATGGTAATGTTTACATGGGGCGATGCAACGCGACTCGTAAAGAGACAGTATAAGTCATTATAATCAGTAATCATGTTCCCACTGGATGTAGGGCCCTATGATTTCCGCAATGCAGTAAACGCGGACGGAATCGCGGAATCCAGTCATAAAAACGGAATTTACAGTTTAACGCGGAATGTCACGGAATTTGTCAAAGTTTGGATGAATTAATCAAAAGTAGGTCATTACACTTAAATCAAATCGCGATATGGACTAGTATCTGTAAATATTAAGCCGCAAAAGTCGATTTAAATATGAATCCTGCATGTTCTGCGCATCTCTGTGTGAATGGAGCAGACGCGCGGTTTTGTTTACTAGTTACACACAGCGCGCGTGGCGCTCGCGGTGATTTCAGCGTCTGCCGTCTCAATGAGGACATAAATACATAAACAACATCTCCAGAACTGCTCTGAGAGTCACTTCACGAGCATTTTACCATTTCATTTGAGTAAAACTAGCGTCATATCATATACACACAGAACTTTAAAGGTATTCACGGCAACCCGTCAAAATGAAAGTTTGGTTTAACATATTAAAGACATTGTGCCAGAAATAGGCTATATTACAATTATTTTGTAGAATGTACGTAATACTACTACTACTACTACTACTACTGTTAAAAAAAATGATAAAACTTTGTTTTTTTTTTAAAGAAATAGACACAAAATATTTTTATTTTAATAGTAAATCCCCTTTATTTGCCAAAAATTTAAATGTTTAATTTTCATTAATTAAAATATAAATTTAATCAATGTTTTATGCCTTCATCTGATAAACAGTAAAATTTAAATACACAACTGCTACTGTAAGAATAAATAAAAATTGTTTGTAAGTATTCAAAAAATTAGACATGCTAAAACACAGAATTTGGTAACAATAAAACATAAGGTGAGAAAAAAATAAAACATTTCATACGGCCCTAAACATGACGTCATTTTTGTTACACTTTTAATAAATTAATGTTAAATTGTATAAGTTTCACGATTTTAATTAATTAGACATGCTTTTTGATTAATAAAATTTAATTTGACCATTAAAAAGGAGTCCAGAAAAATTAAAATGGAAAAATGGAATCCAGAAAAATTAAAACGGAAAAAACAGAATTTAGAAAAAAATAAAACGGAATTTGGGAAAAAATAAAACGGATTTAATAGGGCCCTATGGATGCAACAAATGCCTCGTTTATAATGGGTTTTATTGTTTTAGTCTCGTCACGCCGGGACACGGCATCACAATATGGTAAGGGGCGTAACATTTCCGTCTCACGCTTGAGGTATTCGGCCAATCACAATGCACTGGATAGCTGACCAATCAGAGCACACCTCGCTTCTCAGACGTTGAGCTTTTTAAAAATTGATGCATTACAGAAAAGCAGAGCATAGAGGAGCAACAATAATGTACAGTATGTGGAAAATAATGTGTTTTTTGAACTTTAAAACACATAAACATTGCATTACACCAAATACACAAAATAATGTTCTTTTTAGCAACATCATATGACCCCTTTAAGAGGGTAGAGGAATTGAGTAAAACTAAATTCTCCTAACAAAGACTCCAGAGACCACCACAATTTTCCTCCAGAAAACAGCAGAAATCCTCCAGAGACTCAAGCCTCCACCAAACAACTCCACTGCTCTTAGATCTCAGCGGCACACGTGCATGTGCCAAACACTGAGTAGTGAAAAATCTGAGTGATACCAAACCCATGGGCTCGGTTTCAGTCTGCTGAGATTCTCTCTCAGAGACAAAACGGCACAATCAAAGCTGCCAAATAAACGATACACTTACTGAACTCAGCTGACGTCATCCCGGCACACAAACACAAACAAATACAAACAAACGCTGAGAACATCCAGAAATACTCCCACAGAATCACAGGCCTCGGGATAGCGGAGGTTTCACATGATCCCAGATGAGGAACAGCCAGACGCAGCTGGTGTTTTTAACCGCTCGCGGTCAGAAGTGTCTTCAGTGCTGCTGTTTATAACATAACGGAGCAAAAGTCTTTACATAACACTGCAAGATATTCAGTGTTGGGGGTAACGCATTACAAGTAACTTGAGTTATGTAATCAGATTACTTTTTCAAGTAACTACTACTTTTAAATTTAGTTACTTTTTCAAATAAGTTACGCCAGTTACTTTGTTTCTCATGTATTGACTGACAGCTCTTGTGTTGCCATGTTGAGAGAAATCGGGAGTAAGTGCAGAGCGTTGTGTGTGAACATGATGTTACTGTAGTTCTAGACTAAATGTCAACATGCATGCATTTACTCATCTCACTTGATTCAGTGTTCCTTAAAATGAATGAAAACAATGAAATGCAAACTCAGAATATGATGCAAACCTCCAATAATTATGTTAAACAACACAAATATCTTTTATGCATTTAATCCCATTTTATTAGCCAGATGATCCAATTTAGCCAAGTTAATAAGAACAAATGACTTTAGATAAACATAGCATTTGTGTTTAATTTTTTTTTTTTATTGCTGAAGAGTGTTGAACTTTCTTCTTCTGTGTCCTATTCTTCATGCACAGCTGTGCCCTCATTTACTTCAGCCTATTCATTTCACTTTTGGTGTGAAAGGGCTTTTAGTTGAGCCAAAAATAGAACTTTTTATATTAAAAACAAACATGCAAGCCAACTCAGATTCAAAAAAGTAATGTAACGCATTACTTTCCATAAAAAGAAACTATGTAATTAGTTACTTTTTTATAGAGTAACACAATATTGCAATGCATGCATTACTTTTAAAAGTAACTTTCCCCAACACTTAAGATATTAGCGTGAAGAGCATCTTATCTACTGCAGAGAATCCTGTTAGAAAGCTCACATTCAGGTTAAAGCTCCTCTGTGAAAAGTCATCATAATACAATAACTATCAGCTCAAAGCTCGTGATCCAGCGAACCCCGGTGTGAACCCTTAAAATACGACAGGACTGTAAGATGTCTCAGCAGCTGAAGATAACACCACGGCTCAATGAAATTAATGGAAACATTAGCGGTTATGTAACAGGGCTCCATATTTAACCCGTAGCACTGGGACCTGCACCGCTCATAACACCAATTACTGAAACCCACTGGAGAGCGACCATGTCTTACAGTGGGTCCCTATTAAGGGCTGTTAACCATTTACTTCCCTACACAGAACCACCTCAGATTAGCGCTTCTCAGAATTACAGTCAAGGTTCAAGAAGTGCTAAATCATCGACAGGAGTGATGCATTAATGAAGTCCGATCTCTGCAATACTTGTAATTACAGCATATTTCACTTTTTATGGATTATGTGATTACATATTGTTCACGCAGTGGCATTTAATGATTCATAATTTATTGATTCCCCTAAATTCTTCTTTTTTTCTTATTTAAATGTTAATGTATAAGCAATTAGACTATGTATGAAACAAATAATTATGTAAGCTACTAAACACAGGTGATGTATAGCTGTCATCATATCCAGTGAGCTTCAGTATGTGTTCATTTTGGAAAGTCAGGACAAAATGTGGCCCTGGAGCACAAAACCTTAAGTCGCTGGGGTATATTTATAGCAATAGCCAAAAATACATTGTATGGGTTAAAATTATTGATTTTTCTTTTAAGCCAAAAATCATTAGGATATTAAGTAAAGATCAGGTTCCATGAAGCTATTTAGTAAATTTTCTACTGTAAATATATCAAAACTTCATTTTTGATTAGTAATATGCATTGCTAAGAACTTCATTTGGACAACTTTAAAGGAGATTTTCTCAATATTTTGATTTTTTTGCACCCTCAGATTCCAGATTTTCAAATAGTTGTATCTCAGCCAAATATTTTCCTAACCAACCATACATCAACGGAAAGCTTATTTATTCAGCTTTCAGATGATGCATAAATCTCAATTTCGAAAAACTGACCGTGGTTTTGTGGTCCAGGGTCACAAATATTTCAAACCTGGAAGGTTTTGGGTATATAATGTCATTGCTGTATTAATTTTTATTAATGTTTGTTGATGTATTGCAGGGATTCCCAAATGTTTTTGTCAGCCAAACCCATTATAATAAAATATTTAGCTTAAAATATATCTGGGGAAGTTAATATTTCAACAATACATTTGCATGTTTACAGTTCTCTGATGTCAGTTAAAGGTCACTGACATGCAGGTAAACAAATATTTTTATGATTTAATTAATTATTAGCATTCTGTCAACTCACAAACCCAATGTTTTTTTTTCTATTTTTATATTATATTTACATTTAGTCATTTAGCTGACGCTTTATCCAAAGAAACTTACAAATGACTTCTGAATTTTTATATCAATATGGTGCATTTAGTGGTAACTTAAAATAAGTTAGATAAAAAAAGTAGGCCTAATCTAAAAAAAGATTACGTTACTAACTACAGTTTTCATCATGTAATCTGTAATAATAACAGACTACAATTTGTAAGTAATCCACCCAGCACTGTATATTAATAACATCTGAATGAAGCGGTGATATAAACAACTGCAGTGAAGTCTGATCTCATCACTAATGTAAACGTAAATGAAGTGATGTAAGGAATAATAAAATATGATCACTAATGTAACGGGAGTGATGTGTTAGTGAAGTCTGATTACAGTAGTGATAAAATATTACCGCATTAACTGAAAAGCGTACACAGGCGCGTGCACGTGCCGGGCTCTGCCATGGCAACCGGGACAGTATTTACCGCGCGCAGCAGTTAAACCAGAGAACCGTGATCAACACGGAAGATAAACACAATAATACACACTACAACACAGCTATGATTGTGTTTAAAGAGAGTGATTTACAAACACCGCCTGTACACGATCTACAACATACATGTGTATGTGTGTGTGTGTGTGGTGTGTAAATACACACTCACCTGTTTCTGTGTTTCTCCCCGCTTTTACCGCATGACAGAAGCACAAACACTCACGGCTCGGCAGGTGACGGTGACTGTCAATGAGTTTCTCGGTTTAACGACAAAATGAACTGCCGTTTGTGTGAGTTTGACTCGCGCTCCGCCTCACCGACCACCGCGCGCGACCCGACAGCGCCTCCACGCGCACGCGCACGTCATCACACCTGAGCGCGCAGGTGAACGTGCCACTCAAATTAATGACAGCTGTGTCTGTCTAATATCTATCTACACTATATTGCCAAAAGTATTGGGTCGCCCCCTTCTAATGAACAGGTTTGACTACTTTAGTAATTTCTATGAGTATAAATCTTAATGTTAAAGCATATAATGATATTCTAGGAAATTGTGTGCTTCTAATATTATAGCAACAGTTTGGACAGGACCCTTTTCTATTCTAACATGACAATGCCTCTGTATAAAACATGGTTCAATAAGATAATGATTGATTGAGTCAGTGTGGAAGTACTTGACTGGTCTGCATAAAACCAATCTAATCCCAGTTGAACACTGGCTCTGGTGTGACTGTAAATGCAGATCTTGAGCCAAAAACTCATCACTAAACACCAATCACTTGTACATATGGGTACAGTCATTTTAGACACGTCCAAAACTGTTGCAACAGAGATGGAAATACAGTTTTTAAATACATAAATTATGTTCCCGTCGTTGTTGCCACAGTTTTTTTAGTGTCTTTTTCTGTTCTAAAGAAGGGGTGTCCCAACACTTTTGTCCTTATAGTGTATGTACAAGTCATTGGTGTTTGGTGATGAGTTTTTGGCTCAAGGTCTGCATTTACAGTCACACCAGAGCCAGTGTTCAACTGGGATTAGGACTTGGTTGTTGTAACCTATAACAATAAATAAACACAGCATTCTCAACATCCACATCACCAGCTGGAAATATGAAACCATATTCATTTCAAACACTGTCTGATGATGAAGGCGATTTATTATTGCTAGTTCAAACAAAGCAGAACAAAAGATCTATTGGGATCTGTTTGACTCTGGGTGCGACGGTGAACTATAGTCCTGCTTTAATCTCAGTGAAAACTGTTCTTCTCTGACGAATTTGTTCTGTGCTAATATTTATTGGAAAATGGTGAGCTCTGCCTTAATGTAAATCATTAATAAACAAAAGATCAGCTCAGTTCAAAGGAAAAGGGTACATCGTGTCGTGTGTGTGAGAGTGTGTGTGTGTGTGTGTGTGTGTGTGTGTGTATATGTGTACCTACTTAACCAACTTTTGGGGACAAATTTGTACCCAAAAGTGAGGTAAACCTGACAAAATCTCCAAAAACCTCCCTTTGGGGACGTCCTCATTTGTAAAATGGGTTTAAAAATAAACTAAACAAAGTTTTTTTGAAATTGTAAAAATGCAGAAAGTTTCCTGTAAGGGGTAGGGTTAGGTGTAGGGTTGGTGTAGGGCAATAGAAAATACGGTTTGTACAGTATAAAAACCATTACGCCTATGGAATGTCCCCATTTGGATAGCTAAGTAAACGTGTGTGTGTGTGTGTGTGTGTGTGTGTGTGTGTGTACCTGTTTTTTCTATCCCGGTGGGGACTTAAACCTGAATACAGCCTCATGGGGACGTGTGTCACGATTGGGTCCTAATTAGAGTCCCCACGGAGTAAACAAGCTTTCTCAATCACAGAATGAAGTTTTTTGAAGATGTAAAAATGCAGAAAATTTTCCCTGTAAGGGGTAGGTTTAGGTGTAGGGTTGGTGGGACGTAAAATACGGTCATACAGCAGAACAACATTATGCCTATGAGTCCCCACAAGGATAGCAGAACAAGTGTGTGTAGTGTGAGAGAGTGTGTGGTGTGTGTACTTGTTTTCTATCCCGGTGGGGACTTAGACCTGAATATTAATATCCTCGTAGGGACTTATGTCCGTGGGGACTAAATTGAGGTCCCCACGGGTAAACTAAGCTTATAAATCACACAGAATGAAGTTTTTGAAAATGTAAAAATACAGATAATTTTCCTGTAAGGGGTAGGTTTAGGTGTAGAGGGTTGGTGTAGGGCGATAGAAAATACGGTCTCTACAGCAGAACAATGTGCAACCTATGAGAGTCCCCACAAGGATAGCAAAACAGAGTGTGGCAGCGAGAGAGAGTGAGTGTGTGAGTGTGTGTGTGTGTGAGAGTGAGTGTGTGTGAGAGTGAGTGTGTGTGTGAGAGAGTGAGTGCGTGTGTGTGTGTGTGAGAGAGAGTGTGTGTGTGTGTGTGTGTGAGAGAGAGTGAGTGTGTGTGTGTGTGTGTGTGTGTGTGTGTGTGTGTGAGAGAGAGTGAGTGTGTGTGTGTGAGAGAGTGTGTGTGTGTGTGTGTGTGAGTGTGTGTGTGTGTGTGTGTGTGTGTGTGTGAGAGTGTGTGTGTGTGTGTGTGTGTGTGTGTGTGTGTGTGTGAGAGAGAGAGTGTGTTTGTGTGTGTGTGTGTGTGTGTGTGTAACTGGTTTTAGGGAGCAAATGTCCCCACAAAGACAGTAATTTTGGCTTTGGGGACATTGTTGGTCCCCATAAGGAAAAAGCTTATAAATCAAGAATTTTGAGAATCTAAAACAGGAGAAAGTACAGTTTTTACAGTAGAGAAACCATTACATCTATGGAATGAACCCATAAAACATGGAAACCAGTGTGTGTGTGTGTGTGTGTGTGTGTGTGTGTGTAAATAACACTCCTCTTTTTACACACCTTCTCTTATTTACATTTTGCTTAATCTAAGTTTTATTTTCCCAATGTGGACATATCAGAAGCTATAGTCCTTTAGGAAAATTAGCCATGCAGGTTATAAAACCAAAAAAACATGGTTAGGCTACTACAGTTAACCACAAATTAACGGTTTTGCTACATTAACCATAGTTTAACCATGGTGTTTGCAATAAAACTGTGGTTATACAAATGGTAGTCAATATGCCAAAAAAATACTACCATTTTACTATAGGGTAATTGATTTTCACAAAGGTTGCAATGAAAATTGAAAAATAATATAGCATAAGTAAATATTTTTTAATTAACAGTATTAAAAATATAGATTAAAAAGTAAGCATGTTGCAGTAAAACTAAAACAATATAAACACACAATAGTAACCGTGTAATAGTAATATTCACTGTAACTATGTATTGTGTTGCTTCAGTAAAATCGTTGGTTGTAGTTCTTTCTTTGATGCTTTCACTATCATACGTGTCGTTCATTTATGTTGGGTAGTTAGCACTTTTTTTTATAAAATATAAAAAGATAGCAGAGGATGGTTTCGATCCATCGACCTCTGGGTTATGGGCCCAGCACGCTTCCGCTGCGCCACTCTGCTTGCGCAAAATTAGCGGGAATTTCACTGCCTATCAACACAACATGCCTCCAATACGCGCTTTCTGCAGTCTTAGCTGTGAGGTTACGGAGCCACTATTAGAATGATGACATTACTTATAATGGTGACTCATATGACATTTGCACTATGTATTTATATGTATACGTCTTTAGATATTCATAGGGGTTCACTTCGCTTCTTCTATCGCTACATCCGGGCTAATCGAGCCTTCTCTGCGTTGAGCAGCGCCCTCTGCCGGTGTACTAAAATATATCACACTGCACACCACAAAACCCCTGGAAATAGATCATCTGCTGCTATAATTTAAAAAAATATATGAAAAAGAAATATGAAACAAAAAATAAACCATACACAGTGTTGGGTGTAACTAGTTACTAAGTAATTAGTTACTGTAATTTAATTGATTTTCCCTTGAAAAAGTAAAGTAAGGGATTACTCTTATTTTTTCTGTATAGTTACTTCTTATGTAATTAAACTTAATCCTGTGTATAGACTGTAGAACATTTATATACAATAGAACAGTGGATTTAACATAAAAAATGTAAATGTTTTTTTATGCACCCTTCTCACTTTAAATGTGACCCTGGACCACAAAACTAGTCATAAGGGTCAATTTTTCAGAATAAATCAGCTTTCTATTGATGTATGGTTTGTTAGGATAGGACAATATTTGGCTGAGATACAACTATTTGAAAATCTGGAATCTGAGGGTGCAAAAAAATCTAAATATTGAGAAAATCACCTTTAAAGTTGTTCAAATAAAGTCCTTAGCAATGCATATTACTAATCAAAAATGAAGTTTTGATATATTTACAGTAGGAAATTTACAAAATATCTTCATGGAACATGATCTTTACTTAATATCCTAATGATTTTTGGCATAAAAGAAAAATCAATAAATAAAATAACTGTTTCGTGACTATCCTTGTATCATTAACTTGTCGAGGTTGATATAGGATTTAGAAAGTAATTAGTAATTAAATACTTTTTGGAGAGAGTAATTTGTACAGTAATCTAATTACACTGTTGAAGATGCAATTAGTAACTTGTAATTAATTACTTTTTTAGCCTAACTTACCCAACACTGTTCATACGGTAGTTTTTGTTCTCCTCTACTATGATATTTACGGTTGCATAAGGCTGTGTTCGCAATGGAACACTAGCGTACTACTTAGCGGAGAGTATACAGTGTATATACTTTAATTAATTAAAATATTACGTGAAGCTTTACACGAAACGATAAACGATGCTGAGCTGTGGGGTATTACCGTAACATTTTACTTTCTGCGCACTAAAAAAACAATACTGCAGAAGTAGTACGAGTAGTACGGTAGAATGGTAGTATGGTATTGCGAACACAGCCTGCGTCGTTCAGCGTCTCTCATGTGATGAAAACACGGAAAACGGAAGAGACTTTCCTGCTCTCGGGGTGAGAAAATAAACATCAAGTACTAGCATAAAATACATCATATAATCCTCATACAGCGCTCATGTCATCTAATTCTTATTCGTGATCTATTATCGCTGTGTTTACGTAATTAATCTTATGTTAGACGTACCAATGCAATGTTTTGATCGAATTGTATTTATTTATTTATCGCATAGAAAAAACTTAGTGCTGGATATTCGTCGTTTTCTTCATTCATATCTCAAGATCGCGATAATTAAACCGCTTTATTCTGTCAGATATTTAACGTGCTTTCAGTTTCACTCGGTTCGGTGTCATAAACACCCGTACAGATGGTCTGAACCACACGATTCGTTCTCGCTTCTGCTTTTATGTGCTATTTTAAGTGATTTTATTCTAGTTTCACGCAAAAAGGCTGAAAGGATCACGAGCTGATGCGGGAAATTCCCGCAGATCTGTGACGTCACAGCGTCAAACACGCACGTTATCATCATATTAACTGCGATTACGGTTGTGCTTTGGTGTAAATGTCACTGTTTTTCGGGAAACCGAAAGCTAAAACGTTACGAAACCGAACAGCTGGGCTGCTATAGTATCAGATGGTAATACTATGGTATCTGAAAATATACTATAGCATGTATAACTCATGGTTATATGTGTCCCTGGACCACAAAACTAGTCATATGTGTCAATTTTATGAAATTGAGATGTATGCATCATCTGAAAGCTGAATGCATAAGCTTTCCATTGACGTATGGTTTGTTATGATACAACTATTTGAAAATCTGGAATCTGAGAGTGCAAAAAAATCTAAATATTAAGAAAATTGCCTTTAGAGTTGTGCAAATGAAGTTCTTAGCAATGCATATTACTACTCAAAAATGAAGTTTACTAAATATCCTCATGGAACATGATCTTTACTTAATATCCTAATGATTTTTGGCATGAAAGAAAAATGTATAGTTTTGACCCATGCAATGTATTTTTGGCTATTGCTATAAATACACCCCAGCGACTTAAGACTGGTTTTGTGCATCAGGGTTCATTATCATGGATTGCTAATGTTGATGCTGTTATTTGTGTATTTGATTTGTGTTTTCAGAATATGGATTGAGTCCACCTGGTCCTCAGGAATATGTAATGTATGCTAATGTGTTTCCAGGTGAATCTATAGAGTCATCATGCAGAGTACGGCAAATTACCTGTGGATGATGTCTGACCTGCTGGGTCAGGGAGCCACAGCCAACGTTTACCGCGGTAGACACAAGGTATCCCTGTGTTTATGTTGATATTACACTGTCTATACTTCATTTGCTTTGTCCTACAGTCTGGATCTCACACACGGATTCTAGACGTGGATTTTGATTCAGTGAATCGTTTGAATGATTCGTTCACACAACTGGTGTAAAATTATTATTCTGAGCGATGTAACGTGATTGAAACTCTGGCTGTGTGTCTGTAGAAAACCGGCGATCTCTATGCGGTCAAAGTGTTCAATAACCTGAGCTTCCTGCGTCCGCTGGACGTCCAGATGAGGGAGTTTGAGGTGCTGAAGAAACTCAATCACAAAAACATCGTGAAGCTCTTCGCCGTTGAGGAGGAGGTGAGATCGACGCAGTCTTAAAACGATCTTATTTTAGCAACTGCTATGTCAAATGTAACTTATATTAAGGAATGGTTTCTCCAAATATGGAAATGTTCTCAATCTCAGGCCATCCGAGATGTAGATGAGTTTATTTCTTCATCAGATTTGGAGAAATATGTCATTGCATCAGTGTCTCAGCAATGGATGCTCTGCAGTGAATGGGTGCCGTCAGAATAAGAGCTGATAAAAACATCACAATAATCCACACCACTCCAGTCCATCAGTTAACATCTGGAGAAGACAAAAGCTGAAACAAATCCATCATCAAGACATTTTTAACTAAAATACGAGTCCGTAATCTATAATAACGCCTCCTACAGTGAAAAAGTGGTCTGGATCAGGAGAGAAATCTGCACTTTTTCACTGGAGGAAGCGTTATTATGGATTATAGACTCGGATTTTAGTTAAAAATGTCTTGATGATGGATTTGTTTCAGCTTTTGTCTTCTCCAGATGTTAACTGATGGACTGGAGTGGTCTGGATTATTGCGATGGTTTTATCAGCTCTCATTCTGACGGCACCCATTCACTGCAGATGCAATGCTACATTTCTCCAAACCTGATGAAGAAACAAACTGGGGTGAACTGTTTCTTTAAAAAAAAACCTTTTAGCTCATATAAGAATAATATCAGTTTAGTTTCTGTTGTTTCATGATATTTTGATTTTCTGCTTCTCTGTCAAAGTTCTGCAAACTCTTCCCTGTTTTGCTTTCACAAGTAACACCTGTAATACCTGTTTGCTCCAAACTACGAACATCACAGGTCACTGTTTTGTGCTCTTGTCATTCTGAAATATGATGATCATTTGTTGAATGTTTGTGTTGTGTGTCAGTCGAACACGCGTCATAAGGTGTTGGTGATGGAGTACTGTCCGTGCGGAAGTCTCTACACGGTTCTCGAGGAACCGACAAATGCTTACGGACTCCCGGAGGACGAGTTCCTCATCGTTCTGCAGGATGTTGGTAAGTTCAGTGGAAAAAGGTTCTTTAGATTGTTAAAATGTTCTTCAGACTAAGGGGTCGTTCGCACAGAAAGCGTTTTTCTATTCCAGTGCGCTACCTTTCCATTGTTTTTCTGTGTAAACGCGCTAGACAGATGCGTAGGAGCATTGTGCTCGCATCTTACGTCTTTTGCAGCGCCGTGTCAAGTTAAAAGAATTTCATCTTTTACACACAGCGCTGCTCATCAATGTCAGTTCCAGACCAATCAGAAGAGCCTGGAGGCGGGGCAAGTGTTGCGAGCTTTTGTTTACGGTAGCAAGTTGGCATGGCAACTGTTTTATTTGACGGCAACATGGCAGAGGAGGCATTATGCAGTGTGAATATTTTTATTATTTTTTTTAAAAGTCATTCCTGAGCACTGCGTTTCGCATTTTTAGATGTGTTAATGCGCTAATTTTCCATTGTTTTTCTATGTAAAGGCGCTAGATGGACATGTATGAGCGTTGCTCTCGCGTCTCACATCTTTCGCAGCTTCTCACACATGAGTGTCGTGTTTTTAAGATGCCGTGTCAAGTTAAGAGAAGTTCAACTTTTACACACAGCGGTGCTCATCAATGTCAGTTCCAAAACAGTGGACCAATCAGAAGAGCCTGGAGGCGGGGCAAGTGTTGCAAGCTTTTGTTTACGGTAGCAAGTTGGCATGGCAACTGTTTTATTTGCGCTAATTAGAGATCGACCGATATATCGATTTACCGATATTTTTCCCGATATTTAAGCATTTTACCATAATCGGATATCGGTTTTGTAATATCGGATTCACCGATAAATGCCGCCATCTTGTGGTTGTTTTGAGAATTGCGCGCAGGATCGCCATTGCAGCGCGTCTGAGGGGAGACGAGACAACAACAACAGCGTGCAGGTACTTGATTTGCTGTAGTTAGTAAACTTTATTTAACATAACAGGCATTAATACAAAAATTAGATTTATTACATAAATGCCTCATATGCAGTTTATGCAGCTTGGCACTAAGAAATAGAGAGCAACTCACGGAGTCACGTAAAATAATTTGCCTGAATTAAATAATACGCAGCCATGAATGAGCACATGTTGTAAATAAAAGCGCTGAATTGAATTCTCTCTCTGTTGTATATGCTCATCGTTAGTCTCGTGAAGTCGGAGTCACGTATAGTCTAAAGGCCCGGGTAAGTTTCACTTTCCGAGTTCTGTCCTGTCTCGAGCACAGCCGCATCCGTGCAGCTTTCAAAGTATACTCGCCGCGGATGAGTGCGGACGGACGAGCTCGACACACTCAAAACCGTCAAGTCCTCTCCCAATACGGATGTAACTTTGCAAACAATACAACCATGAATGCGCGCATGTTGGAAATGAAAGCGCTGAATTAAATTTTCTCTCTGTTGTATATTTGCTCATCATTAGCCTTGTGAATCCGCTTCATATTGCTGTTCGCTCAGCGGGTTGATGCTCAGGAAATGCTCCAGCACGGCCTCCGCATGTAACTTTTAAGATTCACTTGTTTAAAACACCTTTAAATTGTAGCAGCATTTACTATATAATTTATTTCGCTAATAAACATTTAAATAAATACATATAAAAAATACAATAAAAACTCTATGGAAATTAATAATTTATCTCCGCGAGCGATCGCAGTTTGAGTATTCTTTGATAAACCGCGCTGTCAGCAGGCATTTCATAATCTACAAGGACAAAAACAATAATTTTGAGAAATGCAATAAAATACTTTGTATTTATAAAAAATAAAAATAAAAGTTTGTTATATTCCAATATTCCAGAGAATATTATTCAGTGAATTAACATTATCCAGTGAATTATTCTCGAGTCTATTAAACAGCTTATAAACCTAGTAAAACTGTAATTTAAAATGAAGTTGATATGACTCCTGTCTTTATTTTCTCCATTTGAAAACATTAGATATTCTACATTCATTTTGCTTATTGTTAATATTAGTGTTGTTGCTGCTGATGCTTTTTATAAATAAAATGTTTTTTTATTGTTGTAATATGAAGATTAAATTGAACATGAAAGAGTGCAAATTTTAAACACAAACAAAAAAGATGACTGAAAATAGAAAAAACCAAAGTGCAGTTTGTTCTTACTTCAATCAGTCATTTATTTACTTTATAACAGTAAAGAAATATCGGTTCAGCATATCGGTTATCGGGCACATAAACATGCAAATAATTGGTATCGGTATTGGTTCTAAAAAATCAATATCGGTCGATCACTAGCGCTAATGTGCTACTTTTCCATTGTTTTTCTATGTAAATGTATTAGATGAACGTGTATGAGTGTTGCACTGTTTTATTTGACGGCAACATGGCTAGAGGAGGCGTTCTGTGCCACGCTTTTTTAAAAACCATTCTCGCGCGTTTTTAGACGCAAATACGCATTCTGTGTGAACGGCCCCTAAGAACGTTTCTTTGGTGAAATTCCCTTTTCGTAGCTTTAGTTTTGCGAGTTTCTCAGTGCTGCCGCTTATGTTTGTGACAGTGGCGGGAATGAATCATCTGAGAGAGTACGGGATCGTCCATCGAGACATCAAGCCCGGGAACATCATGCGTGTGATCGGAGAAGACGGACGATCCGTCTATAAACTGACCGACTTCGGAGCCGCGCGTGAGCTGGAAGACGACGAGCAGTTCGTGTCTCTTTACGGCACAGAGGAATATCTGGTGAGCTGAGGATGATGGGAAATGTGACGGCCGTGTTTCACGATCCTCGCTGATGTCTCTGTGTTTTTGCAGCATCCTGACATGTACGAGCGAGCCGTGCTGAGGAAAGACCACCAGAAGAAATACGGAGCCACGGTGGATCTGTGGAGCATCGGAGTCACGTTTTATCACGCCGCCACCGGCAGCCTGCCGTTCAGACCGTACGAAGGGCCCCGCAGGAACAAAGAAGTCATGTGAGTGCCATCAAGCACACTTCAGATTCACATGTTTGACTTAGGGCTGGGCGATATAACGGTAAAATGACTTTTATCTAGTGAAGTTAAAAACATAAGTAAAATTCACTTTTAAGTGAAGAAAGTGAATAGAACTTCACATGAACTTCAACATGGTGTAGATGTAAAACACATGACCCCCTGCTTTTTGAACTTAGATGTGAAAATTAGTATAAAAATGTTATGGAAGTTAAGTTTACTGTAAAGAAAATGTACAGTACTGAAAAGTTTTTATTTTTTATAAAATAAACATTTTACAAAATATTTTTAATATAAAATTGATATATAATTAAAGCCAACTGATATATAATATAAAGCCATAAGTTATGTTCCAAATTTGAAGTTGATATTAAAAACAAAAAATTGAGGTTTCTGTGAGATTTTATTTAGGCGTTATACCAAAAATAGCCACCAGGTGACACCAAATTCCATTTGAATTTTTTTTTTTTTTTAATGCAATTTCCTGTCACAAATGTATATGTGACTTCTATCACAAAATCTTGGAATCTTAGAATGCTGAGATCTTTCCAACAGTATGTATTTTAAAATTTTACGTTTTGTAATATGACGCTTGATACTGCCCACTATAGGGTACAAAACCGGCATAGAATGCGTTTTTCCATTTCAACGCACTACTTTTTCAATGTTTTTATGGAGCACAAAAGCAGTCTTAAGTCGCTGGGGTATATTTGTAGCAATAGCCAAAAATACATTGTATGGGTCAAAATTATCAATTTTTCTTTTATGCCAAAAATCATTAGGATATTAAGTAAAGATCATGTTCCATGAAGATATTTTGTAAATTTCTTACCGTAACTATATCAAAAGTTAATTTTTTATTAGTAATATGCATTGCTAAGAACTTCATTTGAACAACTTTAAAGGAGATTTTCTCAATATTTAGATTTTTTTGCACCCTCAGATTCCAGATTTTCAAATAGTTGTATCTCAGACAAATATTGTCCGATCCTAACAAACCATACATCAATGGAAAGCTATTTATTCAGCTTTCAGATGATGTATAAATCGATCGTATAAAATTGACACTTAAGACTGGTTTTGTGGTCCAGGGTCACAGTAAACGCGCTAGACGGATGTGTATGACGTGTAAAAACGCCGTGTCAAATTAAAATAATTTCAACTTTTACACGCAGCGCCGTGTAAGTTCCAAAACAGTGGACCAATCAGAAGAGCCCAGAGGCGGAGCAAGCGTTGCAAGCCTTTGTTTACAGTAGCAAGTTGGCATGGCAACTGTTTTATTTGACGGAAACATGGTGGAGGAGGCGTTCTGTGTATTGGCAACGTGTCCAATTGTAACGTTTGCTATTTATTTATTTATTTTTTTAATTCTTCGATTTAAAAAAAAAAAAAAGAAAAAAAAGTATCTTGACAAAACATTACATTTGATTAATGAATAAAATCAGAAAGATCACCCAGCCCTAGTTTGGCTAGTAGGGATGTAATAAGGCACCCTGAGCTGGTTGTTTTAAAATTTCAATTTAGTTTTGTTATTTGACATAAATTATATTTCAGTTTCACAAAGAAATGTGCGGTATTTTGTCTGAGAAATAATAAAAGGACATCTTTTCCTTTATATTTTGTCTTAAATCTCATTTTGTTAAACAATGATGAGAAAATCGTATTGTGAAATCAGTCCCATGAATCGTATCGCTTCGTGAGTTGACTGAATCCAATCCATATTGTCTAGATGCTGATTGTTGTTGATCTGGCAGGTATAAGATCATCACAGAGAAGCCGTCCGGCGCCATCTCGGGCCATCAGAAGTTTGAGAACGGGAAGATCGAGTGGAGCTCAGAGATGCCGATCTCCTGCAGCCTCTCCAAGTGAGTCTGAGTCTCCAGACGCTCTGATGCCTTTAGAGAAGTGTGTCTGATGTGTGTTTGTGTGTCTCAGGGGTCTGCAGAGTCTCCTTACTCCAGTGCTGGCCAACATCCTCGAAGCGGACCAGGAGAAATGCTGGGGCTTCGACCAGTTCTTCGCCGAGACCAGCGATATCTTACACCGCATCGTGGTCTATGTGTTCAGCCTGCAGCAGGCCACGCTTCACCACGTCTACATACACACATACAACACGTGAGCACGCGTGCAACACACACACACAACGCTTGATCAACACTGTAATGATGCACTCTATGTTTTCATTTTTTAAAAATGTTGCATTCATTTATAAGACTATATTTTGTGATTTAATTACAGAAAAACTAGTTAGTTTGCTGCATGTTTGACACCCATTTCCACCACCGAATTAAAAAAAATTAACTTTTTATTTCACAATTCTGACTTTTCTTCTCAGAATTAGAAGTTTGCAATTTAGTGCAGTTGCACGTTAACATCTCACATTTATGAAAGAAATCAGAAATGTGAGATAAAAAGTCGCAATTACCTTTTAAACATTTTTATTCCATTGCAGAAACAAAAAGAATAGCGAGATGTAAACTCATAATTCAGAGGAAGGAAGTCACAACTGCAAGATAGAAACTCAGATTGAGTTTACATCTTGCAATTTTGTTTTAAATCTCAGAATTCTGATTTTTTTCCCCCTCTCAAATTTGAGATAAAAAAGACTTCTTTTAATTCAGTGGCTGAAACAGGCTTCCATAACAAAGTAATTATAAATGGGAATGCAAAAATTATATTTGTTTGTTTTCGTTCACCATTGCAGTGTGCAATAAGCTGTTTTCTGTGAACGTTTGAGTCTTAAGACTCATTAGCTGCTATGTAAATAATTAGAAGAATAACAAAAAAGCTATTTGTGACCCTGGACCACAAAACCAGTCACAAGGGTCAATTTTTTGAAATTGACATTTATATATAATCTGAAATCTGAATAAATTAGCTTTCAGGTGATATATGGTTTGTTATGATAGGACAATATTTGGCTGAGATTTAACTATTTGTAAATCTGGAATCTGAGGGTGCAAAAAAAAAAAAAAAAAATAATAATGAGAAAATCACCTTTAAATTTGTCCAAATTAAGTCCTTAGCAATGCATATTACTAATCAAAAATGAAGTTTTGATATATTTATGGTAAAATCTTCATGGAACATGATCTTTACTTAATATCTTAATGATTTTTGGCATAAAAGAAAAATTGATAATTTTGACCCATACAATGTATTTTTGGCTATTGCTATAAATATACCCCAGCGACTTAAGACTGCTTTTGTGCTCCAGGGTCACATTTGTGACTTTTTCTTGTAAAACAAAAACACAGAAATGTTAAAAGGGTCTTTTCGTTCTGCAGTCATGTAAAGATAATTTTTATGTCCATTTATTCAGTTGATGTATTTGTTTGTAATCTGTGTTGTGTTATTACGTTCACAGTGCGATATTTTCTCTCCGTCCAGGGCGAATCTCTTTCAGGAGCTGCTCTTCAGACGGACCAACATAACGCTATCCCATCAGGACTTTCTGTACGAGGGCCGACGCCTTGTCCTCGACCCCAACCGGCAGGCTCAGACCTTCCCCAAGACCTCCAGAGAGAATCCCATCATGCTGCTGAGCAGAGACCCCGTCAACACCGTCGGCCTGCTGTTTGAGGACCGTGAGTCTGACCACGCACACAGTCATGCCACGTTCGCTAATAACTAGGGATGTAATGATATCAAAATCTCACGATACGATATTTATTGCGATATTTAAAAAGTGGAAAAAAAGACAAATGAAGAATTGGGAAAAAATTTAAATTTTGTACATTTTAAAGTTAAATTATTCTATCTAGCGCACTTTGAGAGTTCAGAATTAAGAGCTCCAAACCTTGTTTTTAACTAAGAAAACTTAAGTAGGAAAAAAGTCAGTGAATTGACTTGTACCTGAACTTTAAAGGGGACTCAATCCTCTTTTTATTTGTGATATATTGTCTCAGTCTAAATTACAGTCACACTGCTGTTTTAGGAAGCCAAACAAATCACATGTACATTTAGCAGACTAAAGAGCAACAATATGTAAGTGCAAATGTCTCGGTTAGCCTAACGCAGTATACGTAGCAAGATTGTTTTTTTTGTTTTGTTTTTTTTTTAAATATACAAACACACACACACACACACACATACATACATACATATATATACATATATATATATATATATATATATATATATATATATATCAGTGCTGTCAAACGGTTAATCACGATTAATCGCATCCAAAATAAAAGTTTTTGTTTACATAATATGTGTGTACTGTGTATATTTATTATGTATATAAATACACACACATGCATGTATGTATTTAAGAAAAATATGTTTATATTTTAATTATATTTATATATAATATAAATTATATGAATATAAATATATACATGTAAATATTTTCTAAATATATACTGTATGTGTGTGTATTTATATAAACATAATAAATAAACAAGTACACACACATATTAGGTAAACAAAAACTTTTATTTTGAATGCGATTAATCTCGATTAATCGTTTGACAGCACTGATATATATATATATATATATATACTGTATATTTACTTACATATACATATGCATATACATCCGTATACATATGCATTCATACACACATATATAAACACACACATGCATACATATTCGTACTTATATATAATTATCTGATGCTCCATCCCATTCTATCTCCCAAAGTCCCTTCTGGCGCTGCGTGCTCAGCTCATCCAGAATAGGTCCCTAAAATCTGGAATAGACTTCTATATTTATATAATTCTATATTTAAATCCTTTTGATGGCCTGTGTTTGCAGCCAGCCCACCTAAAGTACAGCCGCGCTATGATCTGGATCTGGACGCCAGCTACGCCAAGGTAAGACACGACTTTCTGTCCGTTTAGTGAAATCAGAAGCTCTCTTAATCTGAGTTTGGTCAGAAATATAGTTTATTTTAATCACTGCTGGTTGTGTTTCTGCCAAGACGTTCGCAGGTGATGTTGGATATCTGTGGAAGACGTCCGATTCTTTGCTTCTGTACCAGGAGCTGGTGAGGAAAGGCGTCCGAGGCCTGATGTGAGTTCATGAATCAAACGAATCAAAGCGACTCACGCTGATGAAGCGAACTGAAGTGATTCACTGTTGTCTTCTGTAGAGCTGCTGCACAATAGAAACTTGTTTCATAATTGAAACTGAACCGGATTAAATCAAAATGAAGTGAATTGATCTGAATAATGGCACTAATTGACACTTAATGAATCAACACTGAATTAAATCATTTTGGATAATGACTCAGAGCTGATAATTGATGAATTTTACTACATTGATATTGAACTAAATCAGAATTGATCTGAATAATGGCACTGTTGAACTGAATTGAATCAACACTAAACTGAATCATGCTGGATAATGACTCTGAGGTGTTTTACAGCTGCAATTACATTTATTTCATAATTGATGAATTTGACAACATTGACACTGATATTGAACTGAACTGAATCAAAATTGAACTGAATTGATATGAATAATGACACTATTCTGCAGAGCTGCTTTACAGCTGAAATTGAACTTGTCATAGTTGAAATTGAGTTATTATTGAAGTGAATCAAAATTAAACTAAATTGAGCTGAACACCGTTGTCTTCTGTAGAGCTGCTTTAAACTGAATTTGTTTCATAATTGATTAAATTTGCATCATTAACACTTATTGAATTGAACTGATTAAACTGAATCATTGAATTGAATCAAAATTGAACTGAATTGGACTGAACAATGACAGTTGTCTTCTGTAGAGCTGCTTTAAATTGAATTGGTTTCATAACTGATGGATTTGACATAATTAACCCTTATTGAATTGAACTGATTAAACTGAATCATTTTGAAACATTGAACTGAATCAAAATTGAACTAAATTGGTGGTCTGAACAGTGACACTGTTGTCTTCTGTAGAACTGCTTTAAATTGAATTTGTTTCATAATTGATTAATGTTGCATCATTAAAACTTATTGAATTGAACTGATTAAACTGAATCATTTTGAATCATTGAACCGAATCAAAATTGAACTAAATTGTTATGAATAATTGAATAATGACACTATTGTCTTCGTAGAGCTGATTTACAGCTGAAATGGAATTATTTTTAGAATTCATAGATTTTTCAACATTAACAGTTACTGAACTGATTGAACATTGAACTGAATCATTCTGAAGAATGACTCTATTGTCTTCTGTAGAGCTTCTTTACAACTGAAACTGACAACATTAACACTGTTATTGAACTGAATCGAAACAAAATTTAACTGAACTGATCTGAATGACTATTGTCTTCTGTAGAGCTGCTGTACAGCTGAAATTCATTTCATAAGTGAAGAATTTGCAGCATTAACTCTGTTACTGAACTGATTGAACTGAATCATTCTGAATAATGACTCTATTGTCTTCTGTACAGCTGATTTACAGATTTTTTTGCAGCCTTATTAGTGTTATTTTCCTGTTTATTTGTGTGAAGCGGTCTGTAAGCGCTATATGAACGTTGTGTTTCAGCGAGCTGATCAGAGACGAGTACAGTGAGACGGCACACAAGAAGACGGAGGTGATTCACATGTGTAACTACTCCAGCCAGACGCTGGAGCGAACCGAGCAGCTGTGAGTGACGCGTGATTCAGACAGAGCTCTGAGCGAGATCTCGCCAGATCTTCATGTTCCCTGTGTGTATGTGTGTGTGTGTGTGTGTGTGTGTGTGTGTGTCAGGTGTGAGGTTCTGATGCAGGGAAACCTCCTGTTGGCGGAGTACGATGAGATCCGAGACACGAGGAAGAAGGTGATGCGGGTGAGATGCTGATGATTCTCAATGTCTCATGAAAGTCTGGGCCGGTTGCATGAAAGCCCTTAAGCTAAGAAATCCCTTAGTTATAAGGTTACGGGGACCCTTATTGAAACTTGGGTTGCAAGAAAAAAAACAACTAAAAAGCTTAAAGGGATAGTTCACCCAAAAATGAAAATTTGATGTTTATCTGCTTACCCCCAGGGCATCCAAGATGACTGTTTCTTCAGTAGAACACAAACGAAGGTTTTTAACTCAAACCGTTGCAGTCTGTCAGTCATATAATGGCAGTCAATGGGGCTCATGGCTTTGAGAGAAAAAAAAACATACACAGACAAAACCAAATTAAACCCTGCGGCTCGTGACGATACATTGAGGTCTAAAGACACAAAACGATCGGTCTGTGCAAGAAACTGAACAGTATTTATATCGTTATTTACCTCTGATCCACCGCACGGTCCAACTGTCCTGAGCGCGTTCATAACATCCGGTGTGTGACGCGTTTTCTTCTTCTTGCTTTACGGTGGAGAGCAGACTTATAAGTGCATTACTGCCACCTGTCTCTCAAATGGACTCCTAATTGAGATTGTAGATAGTGTCAATGGTTTAATTTGAGAGATAGAATACACTTATAAGTCTGCGATCCACCATAAAGCAAGAAGAAGATGCGTCATAAAACAATATAAATACTGTTCAGTTTCTTGCACAGACCGATCGTTTCGAGTCTTTAGACTCAATGTATCGTCACGAGCCGCAGGGTTTAATTTGGTTTTGTCTGTGTATGTTTTTTTGTCTCTCAAAGCCGTGAGTCCCATTGACTGCCATTATATGACTGACAGACTGCAACGGTTTGAGTTAAAAATCTTTGTTTGTGTTCTACTGAAGAAACAAAGTCATCTTGGATGCCCTGGGGGTAAGCAGATAAACATCAAATTTTCATTTTTGGGTGAACTATCCCTTTAAAAGGGACGAAGCTATTAAGTATTCATCTGAAACTCAAACGCATTGGCTGATTTTAGGTTAATTGAAGAGGAGGAAGTATCAAGGCACGTTTTAATAATCGAAATAGGCGTGATTTTAATGATAATTAAAATCGTGCCTATTTTGATACACAATTATTGAGAGAGTATCAGTTTGACTGTCAGTAAATCCTTCGTTTCACCACAGTCCAGTTTTATGTTTTCTGTGCTTCATAAGTCATAAGTAGCACAGGTATATTTGTAGCAATAGCCAAAAATACATTGTATGGGTCAAAATTATCAATTTTTCTTTTATGCCAAAAATCATTAGGATATTAAGTAAAGATCATGTTCCATGAAGATATTTTGTATATTTCCTACCGTAAATATATCAAAACTTCATTTTTGATTAGTAATATGCATTGCTAAGAACTTCATTTGGACAACTGTAAAAGCGATTTTCTCAATGTTTTGATTTTTTTGCACCCTCAGATTCCAGATTTTCTAATAGTTGTATCTCAGCCAAATAGTTGTATCTCAGGGATACCCTTAAGGCAAAATACTTAAGGACTTTCTTGCTTCCGTGAGCTCTTCATGAAAGCATGTTCATCACGTCTGCTCTGTGTGCAGCTCTCCAGCTCTCTGGGCTCCATGGAGCAAACGCTACAGGACATCAGCAGCATGTTCCTTCCAGGAGGAAGTCTGAGCGATACGTGGACGCAGCAAGTGGGAACGCACCCGGACGACAGGAAGTGAGTGTCACTGCTTCAGCGTTCATTACACTGGAGAACAAAACGAGGCATTTCCTCAAAACAAACAGGGCAAAGCGCTGTTCATAACAATGCAAAAAATCAGGTTCTTCCTCATTGCATTTGTCTTGTTTTCCAGTACAAAATTAAAGGGGTCATATGATGCGATTTCAAGTTTTCCTTTCTATTTGGAGTGTTACAAGCTGTTCGTGCATAGATGAGATCCCTAAAGTTGCAAAGACTAAAGTCTCAAAACCAAAGAGATATTCTTTTTCAAAGTTAAGACTCGTCCACGCCCCCACGTCTACGTCACGATGTGGAAATATTTGCGTAATGCTGCCCAAATGTTCACAAAAAGAAAGAAGGTGTGGTTTCAGTAACCGCAGTAGTGTTGATGAAGCCATGTCAGGGAGACGCTGTGTGTTTCTGTGCGAAAGCAAAAGCACTTTATTTGGCCTTCTGACAGTAGATGCATTTAGGACTCATTGGTTAAGATTTGTTTACAACACAACAGCACAACCCAAATGTTCGAATTTGTGCAGTGCATTTAATGGACGACAGTTTCGTGAACCTAGTAGAGTACAAGGCTGGCTGTGCACGAAGGCTGTTTCTAAAAAAAAGGGTCAATTCTGACCTTGCTATGACAGTCTGGCACTTCTGAATCAGCGACTGTAAGTATGTTTTGTTATTAGTTCAAGTATTTGCTATTGACTGTTCAAATGCGGAGTTTTGCGCGTAACGCGTCGTGTGTGTGTGTGAGGGGAACAGGGTCACATCACAGCGGAGTGTACAGCCCGTCAGAAATCGTCTTAACCCCGGCTTGTGTACTGCAAACACATACGAGCATCATCACTGTGTCTGTCACTCGACTATGTTCCCCTTTCGGGCTTGAACTGATAAAACTAACTTGAAAGCTGAAGCTAGTGATTATGGAAAGGGGCGTTGCATTTCCGACGCGTGCTTGTGGTTTTCGGCCAATCACAATGCACTGGGTCAGTTGGCCAATCAGAGCAGACTGCACTTGTTGAAAGGAGGGGCTTTGTAGAAAATGACGCGTTTGAGAGAGGAACTACACTAATGTACAGTATTTGAAAAATAATGTGTTTTTGGAACATTAAAGCATGTCAACATATTCTGTTACACCAAATAATGATCTTTAAAATAGCATCACATGACCCCTTTAAAATAACGAATAAAATTAAGCTTCCCTAGCAGATGCATTTATCCAAAGTGACTTAGAAAAAAAAACAAACATTTTCATTACTTGAAACAAAATAAACGTTAGCTGAAGGAAATAAAATAAAGTAAAAATTTACTGGAGAAGCAAAATTACTTTAGATTTTAAGTTGTTTTCTGTATAATATATTAAAATTAAGTTTAAACAAGAACAAATATCTGCCAGTGGGGTAAAAATTTATTTTGATAAATCTGTCAGAAAACAACTCTTAATATTTTAAGTAGTGCTGTCAAACGATTAATCGTGCTTAATTGCATCCAAAATAAAAGTTTTTATTTACATAATATATGTGAGTGTACTGTGTATATTTATTATGTGTTTATAAATACACACACATGCATGTATACATTTAAGAAAAATATATATAAATATATTTAAAATATAAATTATATGCATATAAATATATACATGTAAATATTTTCAAAATACATACTGTATGTGTGTGTATTTTTATATACATAATAAATGTACACAGTACACACATATATATTATGTAAACAAAAACTTTTATTTTAGATGCGATTAATCGTGATTAATCATTTGACTGCAGTAATTTTAAGTCATCTTTCTAATCTAGTAAATGTATCTTGAATTAAGATTGTTTAGATATTTGTACTGGAGAACAAGACAAAAAATTTTTTATTTTAGTATCATTGAGATATTATCATAGTTTTTGTTAATATTTTGTTTAAATAAATGTATATTTTGTTGTGTTTTTATTGTTTTGAAATATCTATATAGTTTTTATTTTTATTTCAGCTTTTATTTTTAGCTTTATTTTAGACCATCAGGTTAAATTAAATTAAAAGTTGCTTTGAAAACCAGCTGAAATACAATAAGTTAAAAAATTTTATATTTCATTTTATTTTATTTCAGCTAACATGTTTCAAGTAATGAAAATATTTTTTTTATGGTTTCAGGTTCAGTTTTTGTTGACTCTAATAGCCCTGACAAAAATACAGAATGAGATCATTATTTTTTGCAGTGAACACATTTTAAGCATGAGCTTGAGTTTCTGGTTGCTGACTGTGTTTCTGTGTCTCTCGTCCAGTGTGGAGAAGATCAAGGTTCTGCTGGACGCCATCAGCAGCATCTACCAGCAGTTCAAGAAGGACAAGGCCGAGAGACGTGAGTCTGACAGCTCCTGAGATCTCATCAGCGCTCGTTTGCTTTTTATGTGTTTGACGTGTCTTATCTCCTCAGGTTTGCCTTATAATGAAGAACAGATCCACAAGTTTGACAAGTGAGTATCATGTGTGTTTACTGTAGCTGAAGAACTGATCGCGTGTGACGCAGAATCATGATGACACGAATTGCTCTGCTTTCTGCAGGCAAAAGCTGGTTCTTCACGCCACCAAAGCGCGGGCGCTCTTCACAGATGAGTGCGCCATGAAATATCGCCTCTTCATCTCCAAGAGCGAGGAGTGGATGAAGTAAGAGGCTCTTGTTCAGCAGTCTAGAGCTCCTGTGATCCAAACAGTCCAGCTAGAAATGATTATAACAGTTATAAATGTTATTATTAGTGGTGCCAAATGATTAATCGCGATTAATCGCATCCAAAATAATTTTATTTTCTGAATAATATATCAAAATTAAGCTTAAAACAAGAACAAATATCTGCCAGTGGGGGAAAAATTAATTTTAATAAATCTGTCAGAAAACAACTTTTAATATTTTAAGTAGTGCTGTCAAACGATTAATCGCGATTAATCGCATCCAAAATAAAAGTTTTTGTTTATATAATATATGAGTGTGTACGCTGTGTATATTTATTATTTATATATAAATACAAACACATGCATGTATATATTTTAAAAAAAATGTATGTTTATATATTAAATATATTTATTTATAATATAAAATATAAGAATATGATTATATAAATATAAATGAATATATAAACGTAAATATTTTCAAAATATATACTGTATGTGTCTATATTTTTATATATATATATATATATATATATATACATAAAAAATATACACAGTACACATACATAGATAATGTAAACAAAAACTTTAATTCTGGATGCGTTGACAGCACTAGTTATTATTCAATCATGTGAACTCACTGTTCTTACAGAATTTGAACAATTATTAAAACTTTAACATTATAGTTTTTATCATTAGTGTGAACGCGCCTTTACGGTGATTTTACCACAGGTAAGTAAAATCCCTGTCACATGACCTCTCGTACGCAGTGTCAATGGCTCTTCTGCTGTGTTGCCATGGAAACTGTGTCCGAGATGTTCTGGAGATCCGACAGACACATGCAGCGACTGATGCATTAACGTCTCCTTACAGGAAGTTCCATCACGTGCGGAAGCACCTCCTGTCTCTGACTGGTCAGTTTAGCAGCATGGAACAGGAAGTGACCCTGCTCATGCAGCGCGTGTATAAAGTGAGTAAACAGGAAGTGCTGTGCGTTTAGCTGCGCTGTAACGACACCCAGATGCTAATGGCTCTCATGTGTGCAGCTGCTGGAGCAGTTACCGCAGAAGATGGTGCCGATGACATCTGGAGGAATCAAGCCGCAGGCGTACCTCAGCCCCAACACACTGGTGGAGATGACGCTGGGGTGAGAGATGAGCACGTCCACTGACGCTGATTCACTCAGTCCAGATCAGAACGGATCGTTATAGATTAAAAACATAGTCCCTGCTAACAATTTTTGGTTCCCAAGAATGTTCCCTGTTGATTAGCCAGGAAAGTTTTCTTAACGTAAATAGAACGTTCCAGGATGTTCTCTTCAATTAGATGTGTCAAATCTCTCTGAAATCACAATATTTACTCTCGTGTATATATATATATATATATATATATATATATATATATATATATATGCATATGTGCCCTGGACCACAAAACCAGTCTTAAGTCGCTGGGGTATAATTGTAGCAATAGCCAAAAATACATTGTATGGGTCAAAATTATTGATTTTTCTTTAATGCCAAAAATCATTAGGATATTAAGTAAAGATCATGTTCCATGAAGATATTTTGTAAATTTCCTAATTTTTGATTAGTAATATGCATTGCTAAGAACTTCATTTGGACAACTTTAAAGGCGATTTTCTCAATATTTAGATTTTTTTGCACCCTCAGATTCCAGATTTTCAAATAGTTATATCTCAGCCAAATACTGACCGAACCTAACAAACCATACATCGATGGAAAGCTATTTATTCAGCTTTCAGATTATGTATATGTATAAATCTCAATTTCGAAAAATTGACCCTTATGACTGGTTTTGTGGTCCAGGCTCACATATATGTATATTAATCAGAAGTAATTATTCAATAAAGAAATCAATAAACGAATTTTAGTCAGTCAGTAAAATGAAATAACTATTAATTTTTAAATTCCGTGGAAGAGAGGAGAAAGCGCGGGCTGGAGAAGCACGTGCAGATCAGAGGGGCGCCCTAAAGGAACATACAAAAAAACCCCCAGTGTTTATGATATGCTTTTCAGATTACACTTAACCTTGGCTTAATTTCATCTATAAAATTGGAAGTATATTATCATTATAATTAGGGATGCACGATATTATTGGACCAATATCGGAATCGGCCGATAATGGATTTAAATGTTAATATCGGCATATTTATTGCCGATTTATTGCAAAATTATGCCGATATTAGGAATACATTAACTGGGCATCTATACATATCTATGTGCGACATAATAAACAGTACTAGCAGGTGCAGTGGCAACCTCCCCCGGGCCCTAATGCTCGCTCAGTAAGGAGTTTTATTTCCATAGGGGGCGCTGTTGGCCTACTTCTAATAAAATGAAAGCAAAAATACACAAATAATTATTAGACTGTTTCTGATTAAATAAAGCAGTAATTGATGCTGTAAAATCATGAGTATGTTTTCATTTAAAGGTCAGAAGCTATAGCTTACATGAACAAAAAAAAATCATTTTAGATATACTTATTTATTCATTGTGTAATATGATTTTAAAACAAAATATGAGCTCTAACAGATTTTCAGTCTAACTCTTTTGCTTTAGACCAGTTACAAATGTTAAATCTTAAAATAAAATGTTAAGGTTACCACTGTATCTTTTGAAAAAAAAAATGCAGCAATTGAATATAGTTTATTTATAGTTATTTTCAAATCTTCAATGTACTGTCATTATAAAAGAACTTCATTATTGTTTATTTAATTCTAACAAATAAGTTTCTGTTAAAAACTAACCAAAATTAAAAAATAATTTGCTTATAATTTCTGAACAGGAGAGACTTGGTGGTGTTTCCAAACAAAACGAAATATATCGGTATCGGCTATCGGCCAAAAAGAGTTAAAAAAATATCGGATATCGGCAAAAATCCAATATTGTACATCCCTAATTATAATGCGATTTGACTACTTGATGTCTACACTTTATTAAAAGCTTATTTCAGACATGACATTCTGCAAAAATAGTTTGCTTATTTAAAAAAAATACACATTTTGGCATTAGAATAATCAGAAACATCTGCAATTTTAATTAGTTTATATGGTTATGACAACTAAAAATAACCTGCAGGGAACGTTCTGGGAACGTTCTCCCTAGGTTATAAAAATAAAATCTAAAAATAACCTTCAGTAATGTAGTTTTTCACCAAAGGTCCCGCTGTTGAACACGATTATTTAAAACATATGTTTAAATAATGCGAACTGATGGCTATGAGAAAGGCATAAACCACTGAACAACCCAAGAGCTCACAGTAAGTCTGTCCTTTAATCGTTTATAAGTTATCATTAAAATCAATTTCCCTGTGGAGAAAATGAATAGCTATTTACTTCTGGAGCCGACTGTTGTGCTCACGAAGCGGTGTTTTGTTGCTGAATGAATCTGCGGTTTTTAATGAATCGACTGAGCCAGTGATTCAGTGACTCATTCATAAAGACAGTCACTTGATTCGTTTCTGAATGAATCAGCCATTTGAACAAATCAGTTGAATGAATGACTCATTCATTAAGACTACTGGTGCATTTACTTTCATATTTAGAGTATAATTTCATTGTTTGTTTAAAATCCATTTGCTATTTCAATATGCTTTAAAAAACACTATTCATTTTATTGTTATCATTATTTATGCAATGTGTTCAATCTAAATATTTCTTTCTAAAGCTACTTTTTTGTTAAGTTGATTGATGTGTAATCAATCCACAATTAAATGGATTAATTAACCATCATGTAGTTAACTAGATTGAATATTTTAATCACTTGACAGCCCGAGTCGTAAACATGCAGAGCCGATGATAATCAGGTGTGTAATGTAAACAGGTGCAGAATAGGTTAAGTTATCCAGTAAAAATTCATCATAAACACATAATTCTGCTTAACAGGATGAAGAAGCTGAAGGAGGAGATGGAAGGAGTTGTGAAGGAGCTGGCGGAGAACAACCTGTTCCTGGAGAGGTGAACTTTTACATTTACTTGGATTTCTGTAGCGCTTTATACAATACAGAAACAGGAAAATAACATTGTGATACAAAATTCATCAGATATAAAACAATTTCTATTTCAGCTCTAAAGGACGGTAGAGTCATTATTCAGATCAATTCAGTTCAAAAGCAGTAATAATTTGAGGTGTTGCAATATACAGTGAAGATGATGATCGTAATATGTAAAAATGAAATATCATTATTGTGGTAATTAGGGGTGTCACAATATATCACAATAACCATGATGAATCATCAAGGTGCTAAACTCTCACATGTAATTTGTTTCATTCATACTCGCCACTGGAGGGCACCCTCACACAGAAACTCCACAAGAGAGACTCATAGGAGTAATAAAAAAAATGACATTCCAGGAAATCCCTTATATGGAGAAATGGCGTTCCAGGAAATCCCTTATATGGTGAAATGATGTTCCAGGAAATCCCTTATATGGAGAAATGACGTTCCAGGAAATCCCTTATACGGTGAAATGACGTTCCAGGAAATCCCTTATACGGAGAAATGGCGTTCCAGGAAATCCCTTACACGGAGAAATGGCGTTCCAGGAAATCCCTTATATGGACAAGGGCATCCGTTATCGCTGTAGCTGATAGAAATGCAGAAATATTTGGCTGATGAAACGTGAAGAGAATTAACACACTATTGCGACAGTATATGGTTTATTTGTGTTCTTCAAGCCATCTCGGGTATTTTTTTTATAAGGACAATGTGTATTTATAATGCAATGCTAACCGACATAGCCTTTAGCATTGTTCAGAATACTATAAAATAATATCATTTCTGCCTCATTCTGTGATAAGAAGCCACATCAGCCACATAACACGAGTTTGGAGTAAAAATATGTTGTTATTCTTATGTATTGTTGTTCTTTGACGCTGGACGAGTCGGGGATAGGAGAATCGAGCCTTTTCGAAGCTTTGAATCATTTGAACCAATTGTGTCGCAAAATGACTCACTGTTTCGAATCACTTGAAATGCTGGGGACGCCTGCTGGGCAAAAGCTTTTAAGACCGATTGCAAATGTTTTATAGAAAGTATAATATGTGACCCTCGACCACAAAACCAGTCATAAGGGTCAATTTTTCGAAATTGAGATTTATACATCAAAGCTGAATAAATAAGCTTTCCATTGATGTTATGATAGGAAAATATTTGGCCGAGATACAACTATTTGAAAATCTGGAATCTGAGGGTGCAAAAAAATCAAAATATTGAGAAAATCACCTTTAAAGTTGTCCAAATGAAGTTCTTAGCAATGCATATTACTAATCAAAAATGAAGTTTTGATATATTTACAGTAGGAAATTTACAAAATATCTTCATGGAACATGATCTTTACTTAATATCCTAATGATTTTTGGCATAAAAGAAAAATCAATAATTTTGACCCATACAATGTATTTTTGGCTATTGCTATAAATATACCCCAGCGACTTAAGACTGCTTTTGTGCTCCAGGGTCACATATAATATGAAGTGTCTGTATAACATGTTCTTTTATTCATTTGCAGGGCTTGTTTTGTTTGTTTTATGGAGGGCTTGTCTAAACAGGCCAATAAGTGTAATGGCCATGATAATGGTGTGATATTGTGACAGCCCAAGTATTAATGATGCAAACTCCATCAGCGATGTTAACTGTAATTACGGTGGCGCTTGTGTTTCAGGTTCGGGACGCTGACGGTGGACGGCGGCATCAGGGCCGTGGATCGAATGTGACGCGCTCGTCTCTCTCGGATCATCACAGCACAAATGACTCACTCTGTTAGTTGTACATATGAATAGAATGTAAATAATACACGTCTTAAACTTTACTTTATGCCACTATTTTAATCTTACGTTAATTCTCTGAATGTCAACATCAAACTGGAGTTGCTCTTAACACAGAATAAGTGATTTGATTTCTGTTCTCGCGAAAAAAAATGAAGTATATTCGTCATTATGATCTGTAAGCATCTGTGCGGTTAGTAAACGCTCTTGCTCGTGTTGGTGAACGTTACTGAAGATCTCTGACGATTCACTAAAGCAGAAGTGTTTTCCTTCAGTGTAAATGAAAGCACTATTTATAGAAATTAATGTTTGTTTCTGTAAATGAGTAAAAAGAACAGCTGAGTTCTGATAAAACCTGTGTGTTTCTAATTTCTCACACCGTCACACCACACCTGTACCCATAATATTTTGCTTCTGTTCACAGATATATTTATGCAGTTTTTATGTATTCATGTTAAACTTTTTTTTTGCTTATTCACGATATGCAGCTGCTCTGAAAGCCCAGGAAACACTGACACTGGGGGTCAAAGGTCAGCTGAAAATGTGGTTTCGTGTCTGTAAGCTGCGTTAGAAAGCATCGTCCTCCTCTCTGCATCTCTGATGATACAGTTATCAGTCGCCATGGCAACAGACACAAAAGCACAATCTCCGCTCAGCCTCTGTTGCCATGGCAACACTCGGACAACAGCTTCAGCGTGACAAACATCCACTAAGCAGACGTGTAAAACGTGATGCTCATTTACATTCATATTCACTGACGTCAGAACTGTAGACTACGCTTGATAGTACACACCATAGATATGCAGCATCTGCCTATACTATGGTGTACTCTATGGTGAACACGCTGTTCTACATTGGGGAGCAGACGATGACAAACGCTTAATAAACACGTAAAATAATGTATAAATGATCATGTAGAGCTGAATGAGAGAGAACTTAAAGGAAGACAAGTAACCTGGACTTAATAGTAATAATTATTATTATTATTATATGAATTCATGTTTTTATTACACATTTTTGCAGTTACTCAATGTGTTTCAAAGCTATTATAGTAATTAATTACATTTATATATTTTTATTTGTTAAATATAATACAATAATAATGAATTATATATATATATATATATAAACTAAAATATATAATAAACTATAAACAATTAAATTTGCAGTAAGCACATACTCTGTTGTCAAAATTATTATAAAATGCAAAATAATATGCCTAATCAGGGATAGATCCATTTCCAAAGGCATAAACATAAAATTCTATTTGAAGTTTGTGAATATGATATAATAAAGTTAGAAAATGTTAAAAATATTTGTTAAATACTGTTTTATTTATTTTTTTATTTATTATGTTCTCATATTTATTGGTTTATTTTTGTAATATGTTTTTAAGTCATAATTTTATATTATTGATTTATTTGTGTGTGTGTGTGTATGTTCGCTATATATAGTTAATATTTAATGTTTTTCATAGTGTGATTTTGTATATACAAAAAACTAGGGACAGTTTGATCCTCAAACATCATTATAATTATTACTACTTATATAATTATATTTTAAAAGGATATTTTCAATAGGAAATGTCCCTGGATTTCATTTCAGTAATCTGAGGACCTTATACTAATATAATATAATTAGTGCTGTCAAATGATTAATCGCGATTAATCGCATCCAAAATAAAAGTTTTTGTTTACATAATATATGTGTGCTGTGTATATTTATTATGTATATATAAATACACACACATGCATGTATATATTTCAGAAAAATATGTTGAGTTTATATATTAAATATATTTATAATATAAATTATATGAATATAAATATAGACATGTAAATACGCATTAATATTTTCAAAATATATACTGTATGTGTGTGTATTTATATATACATAAATATACACAGAACATATGCAAAAAAAACTTTTTTATGTGATTAATCGCGATTAATCGTCTGACAGCACTAAATATAATATAATATGCAGAAATGTTTGCATGAGGATAAGATTTCGAAGATAGAAAATATAATTGTCTCAGTTTTATAACTCGAATATGAATAATTAATGAGCTCAATCAAACTGCCACGTCATCGGATCGACTCTGATTTGCATACGCTGACTGGAGCGCGCGCGCGCCCGTGGCTCAGCTCGTCTCGAGTGACGCGACGCGAGTGGATGCTGTGATTGATTTGTGTATCTGATGTAAAGAAAATATAAAGAAACACGCTAATGATGATGAGAATCGACGCGGATTCATGATGGAGGCAATAAACGATCCGAGGAGGAGAAGAAGAAGCGCGTTGATGTGAGGAGGAGCAGAAACTGAGGTGCGTTTCAGCATCTGACAGAAACACGACGAGTGAGTGAATGTGCGATCAAAACAACACGATCTAAACACGACTGACGCGTTTTAATGATCCTCGACATCCACGGGCCTTCGGAAGATCCGAACATCTCACAGGAGATGATGTTTGTTTAATATATTAACACGTTATCCGTCGTAAATCAGGGGTTTGAGCTGATATCGAGTTGATATGATCGTCATATGTAAATATAAACGAGGGTTTTCCTCAGCGAATCTCGAATGAATCCGTCATGAATCTTTTGGGTTGGGATTGTTTTGAATCTCGCAGATGCTGCAGTGTGTTGAGATGAGATGATGATTAACGTTAGATGTTGTCAAGGCTTCGTGAATTACAGCAGCCACCAGAGTAAACGACACACACACACACACACACACACACACACACACACACACACACTTGTTTCACTATCCTTGTGGGGACTCTCCATAGGCATAATGGTTTTTCTGCTGTACAGACCGTATTTTCTATCGCCCTACACCTAAACCTACCCCTTACAGGAAACTTTCTGCATTTTTACATTTTCAAAAAACTTCATTCTGTGTGATTTATAAGCTTGTTTACCCGTGGGGACCTCAATTTAGGACCCCACCGTGACCCAAGTCCCCATGAGTCTGTGTGTTTTCAGGTTTAAGTCCCCACTGGGATAGAAAAAACAGGTACACACACACACATATCCTAATGAATGTCTCTGGAGGAACATCTTCAGCATTCAGTCTCGGATGGCTTTAATTGAATTTCTGCTTCAGCTCGAGCTCTCTGGATGATTCGGATCCACAACACAACGATTTCATCCCTGCTAAAAAAACAAACAATAGAAACCATCACAGAAATTCCAATGGTTTCCAAATAAAATACCATTATGAACCATTAGCTTTTTCGAGTAAAACCATTACAAAATTCCTTTTTGTAGTGTGTTTTGGGCATTTTCCCAATAGGATTTAACTTCCCACCAATAGAATCCATCACACCAGTAGACGCCATTATAGTTTCCATTAAAACCAATACAATTCCTATTATAACCATTAAATCCATTACATTTTCTATTGTGTTTTGGGCAGGGTTCTATTGTTTTTTTCAGCAGGGATTTAAAGGGATAGTTCACCCGAAAATGAAAATTCTGTCATTAATTACTCACCCTCATATCGTTCCAAACCCGTAAGACCTTTGTTCATCTTCGGAACACACATTAAGATATTTTTGATTTATTTTTTGCTCCCATAGACAGCAAGCATCGTAACACGATTAAGACTCAGAAACGTATGGGATTCGATTCCTCCCTGTTGTTTTCGATTCTTTATCGATTCTTGTTTTTTTTTAGATCGAAGGACCTTTTCTCGCCATGACTGCAGGATAAAAAGATCATAGAAAGTAGCCTTCTCATAATATGAAGCTTTATTTGTAAAAATGACTACATTTCTATAGCTCTGATTGATTTTAAATTGTAATTTTGTCTGCATTGCCTGTGAAATTAGTCATAAAGCCCAGAGCAGGGACATGCATTTATCGCATGAATGAAACAAGATATTAAGTGTCTAAAATAAATGTTCATTATTCAGCTGAATAATGAAGTTTACTTTAACTGTATGCTTTGCCAAAAATTAACAAACTGTACTCAAACAATATAACCAGAACATTAACAACAACACTGATATAAGAGCTCGTGGGTTGTCTGTCAATCAGATGCGTTCTCGGCCTCTGATCTATAACGGGTTTTTTTTCAGAATTATCATTGGCTGATAAAAATGTTTTAAAAATAGCATTTTACATAAGATGGAAATAAGAAATGATATTCTGTCATGCAGCGCTCAAAATTGTGGACAACAGCCACAATTGTTGTTTTTTTTGAACTGGTTCATTAAAACTATCTATCCGAAAGAAAGTTTTCGTGGAAACGAATCAGACTTCTAAACACTATTAGCGAATATGAGGCGAATTAATCCTCAAACTCTTAAAAAAAAAAAAGAAAAAAAAAAAGAAAGGTTCTAAAAAAAAAAGGTCTTAACTGGCGCTTTCACAAATTAAAAGGTCTTAAATCTGCTCAGAAAGTCGTAAATTAATAAAATGTCATGACTGAATGTTGCATGCACTGCAAAATATGAATATCTTCCTCAGTATTTTCATTTTATTTTTTAGTACAAATATATAATAAAGATATGTTTACTTGAGATGTAAATTTAAAGATATAAAGTCCTGTTTCTAAGAAGTTGTACAGAATTAAATAAGTTTATGATTAAAACAAAAACATGTCTGTCAAGAGGTATGAAAACATTTCCCTTTGAAATAATTAGATTTTTTTTTTTTGAGCCCATTGACATATTTGTTCTTGTCTTCAGCATAAACTCAATTCATTTTGATCAGTTTCTCATAAAACAAGACTTCTTAAGTCATTTTGCTACTAAGGTAAATGTATCTTTTAGACATTTGTGACCCTGGACCACAAAACCAGTCTTAAGTGTCAATTTTTCAAAATTTGAGATTTATACATCATCTGAAATCTGAATAAATAAGCTTTCCATTGATGTATGGTTTGTTAGGATAGGACAATATTTAGATACAATTATTTGAAAATCTGGAATCTGAGGTTCAAAAAAATCTAAATATTGAGAAAATCACCTTTAAAGTTGTCCAAATGAAGTTCTTAGCAATGCATATTACTAATCAAAAATGAAATTTTGATATATTTACGGTAAGAAATTTACTAAATATCTTCATGGAACATGATCTTTACTTAATATCCTAATGATTTTTGGCATAAAAGAAAAATCAATAATTTTGAGCCATACAATGTATTGTTGGCTATTGCTACAAATATACCCCAGCGACTTAAGACTGCTTTTGTGCTCCAGGGTCACATTTGCTCTGGAAAACAATACTTTTTAATTAATTAAAAAGTAAATACAATCTGTTGGATGCTCTGTATTCAAACTTTTAAACATTTACACATTTAGAGATCATACATATTGTTTTCCGTTCAATGTATAAGGACTACATTGATTGGAAAACAATACATATGATTACAATACAAATTGGTTTTAAAAAGATGGTTAGTCTTAAATTTACCTTTATTAAACCCCTGATTTACTGGAAATTTACTCAGCTCAGTTAAACTTAAGAATCTCGATTAAATGTTTGTTTCTCGATATTAAAAACCAGTGCTGTGAACAAACGATTAATCGCGATTAATCGCATCCAAAATAAAAGTTTTAGTTTACATAATATATGAGTGTGTACTGTGTATATTTATTATGTATATAAATACAAACACATGCATGTATATATTTTTCTTAAATATATACATGCATGTGTTTGTATTTATATACATACATAAATATATGTTCTTGGGCTCGTATCATTCATCTGATTTGAATTAATGTACTTCATGTAAGACATTTCTCACCTGCACGTGTAACATCATGTGTTTCCACCTGCCTTCAAATCCTTCAGCACATCTTCAGTGTTGTATTGAATGAAAGCAGATGATGGTGACCGATGCACCTTTACCTGTTCAGACCGTCTTTGTGTGTGCGTAAAATGGAAAACCCCAAAATAAAATGGTTCTAGATGACAAGATAAACTGTCCCTGGTTACGGATCTCAGGATTGATTCAATGGGAACAACAGCTGTGGAAACATGTTTTGACGTGTTTTGCAGTGAAAACAATTGATTTTCTGATCTGTGAGCAATCAAAAAGCCCAGTGTTAGGGTTAAAAGCAGACAATAAAGCAGATACTTACATAAAATGATATAAATATCAGTTGTCACACTATATCTCCAGTAATATGTCTGATATTGAGAGATGAAGAAATAAAGGCTCCTCAGAAGATGTGAGATGAAGATCATTCCTCCGCTGAGGAACAGTGAAAGTAAAGCTTCTGGAAACAA
>JAFVLL020007608.1:84697-96793 GCA_021397915.2 Tor tambroides
CACTGACTCAATCAATCATTTTCTTTTTGAACCTTGTCTTATACACAGAGGCATTGTCATGTTAGAATAGAAAAGGGTCCTGTCCAAACTGTTTCCTACAATATCATTATATGCTTTAACATTAAGATTTGTACTCATAGAAATTACTAAAGTAGTCAAACCTATAGTGTAGATCAGCAATATCACATCAGCAAGAGTGCTGTTTTTCCCCAATAGCTGCACCATTGCAAATGTGATATTGATTTTGTGCAACAGTTCAATAAATAAGAATTATTATTGTGTTACATTTTAGACACAATAGAGTGCATTAGTGCGATTTCTAAGAGTTTAAGAGTATTTAAGAGTTTTGACAGCGACTCGTTTGGCGCGTTTTGTTTGCTGTGAGACTGATTGGTAGAATTTTCTTTACAGCATGATGGGTAATGTAGTTTTTCACAAGCTCCCGCTGTTGAACACGATTATTTAAAACACAAGTTTAATTAACACCAACTGATGGCTTCAGCAAAAGCATAAACCATTGATTAACAACCTCGGAGCTCACAGTAGGTCTGTCCTTTAATGGTTTAATTTATCATAAAAATCAATTTCTCTGGAGAAAATTAAGGTGAGAGAAGGAGAAGGTGTTTCGTTGTTGAATGAATCGAGAGAGTCAGTGATTCAGTGACTCATTCATAAACATACCCTGCGTCCCAGTGTGCATACTATCCACCCTATTTGCCCTAAATCGTATTGAAAATTACTAATATCGCATAGAATTTAGGATGGATAGTATGCACATTGGGACGCAGGCATAGTCACTTGCTTCGTTTCTGAATGAATCAGCCGTTTGAACGAATCGTTTGAATGAATGACTCAATCACTCATTAAGACAGCGACTTGCTGCCACCTACTGGCGCTTTTAATTTCATATTTAGAGTATAATTTCATTTTTTAAAATCATATTCTTTTTTTAAACCATACCCATTTTTATTATTAACGTTATTTATGCAATGTGTTCAATCTAAAGATTTCTTTCTATTAACCGTCACGTAATTAACTAGATTAAATATTTGAATCACTTGACAGCCCTAGTTATTTTATTGTAGAAATTATTGTAGGGCCGTAAACAAGCAGAGAGGATGGAAGTGTGTAATCTACTAACAACAAGTGCAGAATAGGTTATCCAGTGAAAATTCTCCATCATAAACACATAATTCTGCTTAACAGGATGAAGAAACTGAAGGAGGAGATGGAAGGAGTTGTGAAGGAGCTGGCAGAGAACAATCTGTTCCTGGAGAGGTGAATCTTTACATTTATTTGGATTTCTATAGTATCAATACAGATTGTTTCAAAGCAGCTTTGCAGTAATAAACAGTGTGAATGTTACAGAATTCATCAAATATGAAACAAATTCAATTTCGGCTCTACAGAAGACAGTTCAGTTCAATAACAGTATCTATTAATGATGCAATCCATCATTGCTGTAACTGTAATGACGGTGGTGTTTGTGTTTCAGGTTCGGGACGCTGACGGTGGACGGCGGCATCAGGGCTGTGGATCGGATGTGACGCGCTCGCCTCTCTCGAATCATCGCAGCACAAATGACGCACTCTGTTAGTTGTACATATGAATACAAATGTAAATAATGCACATCTTAAACTTTACTTAATGCCATTATTTTACTCTTGCGTTAATTCTCTGAATGTGAACATCAAACTAGAGTTGCTCTTAAGCCCGAATAAGTGATCTGATTTCTGTTCCCGTCATGAAAATGAAGTATATTCACCATTATGATCCGTAAGCATCTGTGCGGTTAGTAAACACTCTTGCTCGTGTGTTGGTGAATGTTGCTGAATGACTCACTAAAGCAGAAGTGTTTTCCTTCAGTGTAAATGAAAGCGCTTGAACTATTTATAGACATTAATGTTTGTTTCTGCAAATGAGTAAAAAGAACAGCTGAGTTCTGATAAAACCTTTGTGCTTCTTATTTCTCACAGATATATTTGTATAGTTCGGTTACAGACACTGTGTTTGCATTTGGGGTTTTAGCTTATTTACATAGAAAAACTACGGAGAAGTAGTGCATTGGAATGGAAGAACGCTTTCTGTGTGAACGGTCCCTAAGAAAGCATCATCCTCTCTGCATCTCTGATGATAGTTATCGGTCGCCATGACAACAGACACAAAAGCACAATCTCCGCTCAGCCTCTGTTGCCATGGCAACACTCAGACAACAGCTTCAGCGTGATAAGCATCCTTAAACAGACGTGTAAAACGTGACGCTCATTTACATTCATATTCACTAACGTCAGAACGGATAAATAGACTGTAAGCATCAGAGGCACAACATCTGCGGATCTCAGTTCATCTACAGTCACAAACCGCCAGAGGGCCCTACATAATGATAGTAAACACCAGAGATATGTCACATATCTATGGTGAACACACTGTTCTTGGGGAGCAGACGATGACAAACGCTTAATAAACACATGTATTATTCATGTAAAGTGTTACCCTTAATAATAATATGTAGCAGAAAGGACAAGATAGTATTACATTGAATATTAATTAAACATAATATGCAGAAATGTTGGCTCGATATTAACACAATCAGTGAGCAGCCAATTGTTCGCACGAGAAAAACGGTTAATAAACATGCTAAATAATGTACTAATGAATATTGTACTGATGAAACTGTGAGGAATGATAGGACAAATCTCCTGCTACAGCAATCAATCACAAAGACACACAAAGAGCTGAATGAGAGAGAACTTACAGGAAGACAAGTGACCTGGACTAAATAATAATAAGAAGAAGAATATAAGAATTCATCTTTTTTTTTTTTTGCAGTTACTCATCTTGCTTCTAAGCTATTATAGTAATTAAATAATTAAATTTCTATATTTTTTATTTGTTAAATATAATACAATAATACATTGCATAATATATATATATATATATGCAAAATAATACGCCTAATAAGGGTAGATTCATTTCCAAAGGCATAAACATAAACTTAGCCTACATTTAAAGTTTGAGAATATAATGTTAATAAATATTTGTTAAATACTGTTTTATTTATTTGTCTTTATTATGTTCTCATATTTATTGATTTTTTTGTAATGTGTTTTATATTGTTTTTTATAATATAGTTAATATTTACTATTTTTCATAGTGTGATTTTGTATAAAAAAAAAAGAAAACCTGGGACACTTTGATCCTCAGACATCATTATAATTATTACTTATATATTGATATTTTAAACATTTAAATAGGAAATGTCCCCGGTGTTTATTTCAGAAATCTGGTGACCTTCTAATAATATAATATAATATAATATAATATGCAGAAATGTTTGCGTGAGGATAATATTTAGAGGATAGAAAATATCACTGCTCAGTATAAAAATAACACAAATGTTTTATAACTCGTATATGAATAATTCATGAGCTCAAACTGCCGCGTCACGGATCTGATTTGCATACACTGACTGGAGCGCGCGCGTCTCGGTTGACGCGACTGGATGCTGGTGATTGATCTTTGAATCTGATGAAATATAAAAACAATCTGCTGCTGCTGATGAAGATGAAGATGAAGATGAGAATCGACGCGGCTTCATGATGAAGGAAATAAACGATTCGAGGAGGAGAAGCAGCGCGTTGATGTGAGGAGGAGCAGAAACTGAGGTGCGTTTCCATCTGATCTAACAGAAACACGACGAGTGTGATGAAAACAACACGATCTAAACATGACTGACGCGTTTTATTGATGCTCGACATCCACGGGCCAAAAGAAGATCAACCGAACATCTCACAGGAGATGCTGCTTAATTAATATAGTCACACGTTATTCATCATAAATGAGATCTTTGAGCTGGTATTTATTTGGTGTGATCGTCACAGGCCCTTATATGTAAATATAAACGAGGGTTTTCTTCAGCGAGTCTCTAATGAATCCGTGATGAATCTTTTGGGTTGGGATTGTTTTGATTGTCGCAGATGCTGCAGTGTGTTGAGATGATGAGATGATGAGATGTTGTCAGGGCTTCGTGAATTACAGCAGCCACCTGAGTAAACATCATCACACACAGATCAGCACAACACACACATCTAATGAATGTCTCTGGACGAGCATTCAGTCTCGGATGGCTTTAATTGAATATCTGCTTCAGCTCGAGATCTCTGGATCCACAGCACAGAGATTTCATTTACAAGGTTTCTGCGAGACTTTAAAGTTAAAATGTCTTAAATCAGAATTCATAATGTTAGGACATTGAATGTTGCATGCATTGCAAAAATGAATATCTTCTAAAGTATTTTTGTTTTGTTTTCTGGTACAAATCTAAATAATCAAGATACTTTTGCTTGATGCAAATTGAAGATATTAAGTCCTGTTTTCTTAGAAATTGTACAAAATTAAACGAGTTTATGGTTAATGCAATGAGGTATGAAAACATTTCCCTTTGAGCACATTGACATATACTATATTGCCAAAAGTATTGGGTCCCCCCTTCTAATGAACAGGTTTGACTGCTTTAGTAATTTCTATGAGTACAAATCTTAATGTTGAAGCATATAATGATATTCTAGGAAATTGTGTGCTTCTAATATTATAGCAACAGTTTGGACAGGACCCTTTTCTATTCTAACATGACAATGCCTCTGTGTATAAGACAAGGTTCAAAAAGAAAATGATTGATTGAGTCAGTGTGGAAGAACTTGACTGGTCTGCATAAAACCAAGTCCTAATCCCAGTTGAACACTGGCTCTGGTGTGACTGTAAATGCAGACCTTGAGCCAAAAACTCATCACCAAACACCAATGACTTGTACATATGGGTACAGTCATTTTAGACACTTCCAAAAATTGTTGCAACAGAGATGGAAATACAATTTTTAAATACATGAATTATGTTCCCATCGTTGTTGCCACAGATTTGGAAGTGCATTTTTCTATTCTAAAGAAGGGGGTGTCCCAATACTTTAGTCTATATAGTGTATGTACAAGACACTGGTGTTAGCTAGTTTTGCTGCTTAATATTGCAAATTGCTGTGTCTTACCATATTATTTTAATGCATTATCTTAATTATGAACACACTGCTTTGTAGTGCAAGCAGTTTTACCGTTTACTGCACGTTGCTATTCTTCTCGTTATTTCTCTAATGAACAGGAAGTCTCGCACATTCACAGAAAACGGCTTACTTCCGCGTTGAAGAATAAGATGGATACGTGAAACTTTTTAAAAACGCAAGGGAAAAACTTTTCCGTTTTTGACTACATCGTTGTCATGTAAACGCAGCCTGAATAAATTCTGGTTTGACTGTAATTGTTCCTGTCGTGTCTTTCAGCTTCGATCTGAAACAGAGAGGGCAAATGGTGTACTTCCTGTCAGCAGAGGGCGTTAAGCCCTCTTTCCACTCCGCTGTCCTCTTCAACTACTCAGACAGGAACGATTCGTCCACACCGACGCCCATCATCTGTCGTCTGGATGCCTTCTCGTCGGCTGCTACCCCGCAGAGCAACGTTTCGCTAACGTCCTACGATCTGTCTCCGACGGAAGTCACGCTCTTTGGCCTTATTTTTGGGGTGTTCTGGGTAATATCAGTGCTGGGAAACTCACTGGTGTGTCTGGTGATCCATCGGAGCCGCAGAACGCAATCAACGACCAACTATTTCGTGGTGTCGATGGCATGCGCGGATCTGCTGTTGAGTTTAACCTGCGCGCCGCTAGTTCTCCTGCAGGTTTCCGCGGGTCACTGGCCGCTAACTGCAGCTGCGTGCAAAGCTGTGCGCTACCTGCAGCATCTATGCCCTGGCGTCCAGGTTTACGTGCTTCTGTCCATTTGCGTCGACCGTTTCTACACCATCGTGTATCCGTTGAGCTTTAAAGTGTCACGTGAAAAAGCCAAACGAATGATCTTGGCGTCTTGGCTCTTCGACGCTGCATTCGTATCGCCATGTTTGTTCTTCTACGGATCGTCGGCGTCGCAAAACCACTGCGACTTCTTTTTGGCGGACAGTTGGGATGGGTTGGCGTATGCCGTTGCGCATCTTTTATTTGGCTTCTTGGTGCCGGCACTACTCATCGTGTCCTTCTACCAGCGGGTGGTGCGCTACATCTGGAGGATCGGCGCTGATGGGCGAACAGTGCGCAGGACCATGAACATCGTCCCCAGGACTAAAGTCAAAACCATAAAGATGTTCCTGATGCTCAACACCGTGTTTCTCCTCACCTGGACGCCGTTTTACGTCGCGCAGCTTTGGCACCCGGCGGAAAAGACGGGCCCAAGCAGGCGGTCGGCACTGTTCTTTGTCGCTGTGGCCTGGATCTCCTTCAGCTCCACTGCATCCAAACCCACACTGTACTCCGTGTACAACGCTAACTTCAGACGCGGGATGAGAGAGACGTTCTGCATGTCGTCCATGAAGTGTTATCGCAGTAACGCGTACACCATCACTGCCAGCTCGCGGATCGCCAAAAAGAACTACGTGGGCGTGGTCGATCTGCCCGTGCCGGCAAAGACGCTCATCAAAGACTCGGTTTATGACACTTTTGACCGAGAAGCAAAGGAGAAGAAGTTAGCATGGCCTATTAGCGCCAACCCACCCAACACATTTGTATAAAGGCTCAGAAATTAACGTCGAGTTTGCCTAAAAATTAAAATTCTGCCATCATTTACTCACCCTCAAGTTGTTCCAAAGCTGTGTGGTTCTTTCTTAGGGGCCGTTCACACAGAACGTGTTTTTAAATTCCAATGCGCTACTTTTCCATTGTTTTTCTATGCATCTTTAAGACGCCGTGTCAGTTTAAAAGAATTTTAACTTTTACACGCAGCGTCGCTAATCGATGTGAGTTCCAAAACAGTGGACCAATCAGAAGACTCTGGAGGCGGAGCAAGCATTGCAAGCTTTTGTTTACAGTAGCAAGTTGGCATGGCAACTGTTTTATTCAACAGCAGCATTGTGGCGGAGGCATTCTGCATTGTTTTTTTTTAATAAAACCATCCCTGAGCACTGCATCTCACATTTTTAGACACAAAGACGAGTTCTGTGTGAACGACCCCCTATAGAAGAAATTTTAAATAACGTTGCTAGCCAAACCATAACGATGGTCCATATTGACTTCCATAGTATTTTTTTTTTCACACTATGGAAGTCAATGGGTACCATGAACATTTGGTCACCAACATTCTTCAAAATATTTTTTTGTGTTCAGCAGAAGAAACTCATACACTTTTGGAACAACTTAAGGGTGAGTAAATGATGACAATGTAATTTTTTGGGTGAATTATTCCTTTAACTCATTATGATACGTGGGTGAGTAAATGACGATCATTTTTGAGCAAGCTGTTGCTTTAACTGCCGTTGCACCACGATTATACACAACAGATTCAACATGACTAAACTAAATCTGTTGAAATGCAAAAAACGTGGTGCTAACTACTTCTCATACGCACTGATGACATGGAGGACAACTAAAAAAACATCCTTATCGTCACTGCTGTGATCCAGTGGAAGGAAGGCATTTGATCTTCATGTGTTCTTCTGTTCGTGTTTCTGGTCAGTCTGTGATCCTACGGTGGCCTGGTGGCACCAAACAGGGTTCGTGTTAATCTTCAGAAGATGCGTTTGTGTTTTTTGTGCCTGTAGTTACAGATAAATTTTGTCTCATAGTTTTGTGTGTTGTTTCATGATGAAAGACAAACGTGTGTCCCTGTGATTTTACAATTAAACATTCTGTACGATTCAAATGTCTGAATGTTCCTGCGACCGATTGGTTATATTTACTAAAGCTGTACTTCAAAGAGTAGTTGACCCAAAAATGAAAATGCACTTAAAATGTGCTCATCCTCAGACCATCCAAGAGTTTGTTTCTCCATCAGATTTGGAGAAATGTGTCATTGCATCAGTGTCTCAACAATGGATGCTCTGCAGTGAATGGGTGCCGTCAGAATGAGAGTCCAAACAGCTGATAAAAACATCACAATAATCCACACCACTCCAGTCCATCAGTTAACATCTGGAGAAGACAAAAGCTGAAACAAATCCAGCATTAAGACGTTTTTAAGACCATAATCCATAATAACGCTTCCTCCAGTGAAAAAGTCCATCTCCTGTTGTCTCTCACATCAAAATCCAGCCACATATTTGTTTAGAGCTGTTTTGGCTTGTAAACAGTGCAGATTTCTCTCCTGATTCAGACCAAAACGCTTTTTCACTGGAGGAAGCGTTATTATGGATTATGGACTCTTAAAAATGTCTTAACGATGGATTTGTTTCAGCTTTTGTCTTCTCCAGATGTTAACTGATGGACTGGAGTGGTGTGGATTATTGTGATGTTTTTATCAGCTGTTTGGACTCTCATTCTGACGGCACCCATTCACTGCAGAGCATCCATTGCTGAGACACTGATGCAGAGACACATTTCTCCAAATCTGGTGAAGAAACAAACTCATCTACATCTTGGATGGCCTGAGGATGAGCACATTTTCAAAGCTGCACAGGCAAACTAATCAAAATATCTTATTCCCACAAACTGTGATAAAGAAGCAATTAAAAGATTTCAGTCGTTCTTTTCAGTTTGATCTTCATATTACTGAGCTGAACTGACTGAACCCGATGAAGACTCATCGTCTGCTGCTCAGTGTGACATTTCCAACACAATTTCTCCATGTTCAGTGTCGGATGACGACGCTCTATTGTTAGACGGGATGAAAGCGAAGGGCTTTAATGAAACACACATCATAATGAGATTTCATATTGAGAGCTAGGACAATGAAAGCGCTTGTGCAGCTCTGGATTCTGAACCGAGACAAAAGAATGACAGCAGCAGCACATTTACCTGCATCATTATCAGTCTGGGCTAGAAATATAATCATCACTTTGAGCTTTGTCAATTATTTTGTCCATCTGACAACACAAACAGAGCATTTTTTGGGTAGAAAACACCCATTCAGCACATTACTAGTTTGTAATATATCACAGGTTTGACCTGAGCTCTAATCATAAACTGAATTGAGGCAAAAAAGGCAAGAAGATTCAGAATTACTGTTTTTATATTCATGATCACAAAGCAAAGCTACATTTTTTAATAAGACGTTTATCAGTAACAAGCATCATCCTGCAACAAATTACAATCTATATTTCATACACACCATATAAAAATATACATTTGAGCTCTAAATATTGTAGATTACGCCAGCCAGAATAGAGACTCAAGAGTCAGGAGTCACAAGGAAAAGTGCTTAAGGCCATTGAAAGTGTTTCACGTTCATTAAAACTTGAACATTTTACAAAACACTTCTATATCTGTGTGTTTGGGCTGATCAACACTGATGAAATCGTTTCACATTCATTACATTTAATCAGATCATAACTCATCTGTGCTGAAATATTACTTATTTTTGTTTGTTTTTGGCAAACCTGCCAAATAAAGCAGAAAGATGAAACTCTCAAATAGAGCTTTGAAGGAAAGTGCTTTAAGATTCAGTGAAATAAATACAAGATCAACAACAAACTCTATTCGTACGAGAAAAAAGGGAAGTGCTATGCGTTGAAATCTTTTGAATCTTGTAAAGTGCAAAGAGCCTAGCAAAAGATTTTGGCAAAAGTCCGTCTTATAATGTCTGTGTCTAAAGGTTTAATGCATGAAACTGATTATAACACGCATCAGAGCGACAAATCGTCACATTCTGTCAATCTCTCCTGTCTGTTTGCAATGGAAGCTTATTTCCGCCATGGAATAAAGGAATAAAAAAGGCATTTGTGACTTTTTATTTCACAATTCTAAGAAAAGCTAGGAACTGCCGGACATAAACATGGAATTTTTCACACAATTTTGAGTTTACAACTTGCAATTCTGTTTTTGGTTCCCAGCAAAAAATAAAGAAATGCTAAATGCAAGTTTTTATTTAATATCTTACAATTTTCATTTTCTTCTCAGAATTGCAGAATTGAGTTGTAACCTTGCAATTAAAGGTTAATATCTCACAATCCTGACTTTTTTCTCTCAGAATTATGAGAAAAAAATCTGAATTGTGACATGTAAACTTTGAGATTTTTGTGAATTGTGAGATAAAAAAGGCACAACAAATAGCTTTATTTTTTTTATCCAGTGGTAGCTTGGACTCGTGAACGCTGAATCCTTCATCGCAAATGATTTGGTACCAGAACGGTTCCAAAATAAATATATAAAGGAGGAGGAAATGTTTACGAATCACACAGAACGTTCACACATCAACACAAAATCTGAACGTGAATCACGTCCACAAACAGGAATAACTCTCTCATGTCTGAATGGTCATATTATTGTGAATGCAAACAGAAAAGTCCCATTGCTACGAAACGACAGATAAACACTGTGAATCAACACTGTTCACATTCACGCATCCAAACGCACTCGCTCCGGATCCGTCTAAGACGTCTTGTTCTGGCCGTTTCCACTGGAGCCGTACTTGCCGTTCTTGGGGATCTTGTAGCTGGAGCTCTGTGGTGCTTTCTGCTCGTCTCCGGTCAGGAGGGCTTTGATTTCGGATGGGATTTTCCCCTGGTCCATGGCCAAACACCACTGCTTGTACTGCAGACACAGGAACAGCATCAGCAGGGCTGAGCAGACACAGGTTAGCGTCAGCGACAGATCAGATCGAGCGTGTGTTTACCATTTCCAGCTCCTCTCTCAGAGCGCAGATGGCTCTCTCCTTACTGGACACCAGCTCCTCCAGATACTGGTAGCGCAGCTTCTTCCTGGCGCGACACTCTCTGGCGCTCTGCCGGCTTCTCTCCAGCTTGGCCTTCAGGTCGATCTTAGCAGGTTTGCGGCCGCGTTTGCCTGGTTTCTTCACTTTTCCAGCAACCATCTACAGATCAGAAGAGACTTTATGGTGATGAAACACGTGTGTTGATGATGTCACATAATTAAACAACACAATGGGAGATATAAGTGCTGTTAACAATCAAAAACAGAAGATTAAAGAAAATTACACGTTGGCTTATAAATTTATGTTGTTTCATAATTGATCAATTTTACAATATTGGCACTGGTATTGATCTGAATGACTATACTTTCCTCTGTAGAGCTGCTTTATAGACTAAAACTGAATTAGTTTCCTAATTTATGAATATTAACACTGTTATTTTCCTGTTTATTGAGCTAAATTCAAACAAAACCGAACGGAATTGATCTGAATTATGACATTATTTTCTTTTGTAGAGCTGAAATTTAATTTGTATCACAACTGATTAGTTTTACAACATTACCACTGTTATTTTGCTGTTTATTACTGTGAAGCTTTTTTGAAAGAAGCTGTATTGTATATAAATAAATGTAAGTTTACTTTTAATAAAAATTACAGAAGTACTTTGGCGGTACCATGGTAAAATGATGATATCAGATAGGATTACCATGGTATTTTCATATATATACCCCGATTCGGTGATATTAACAAGCTACTCCAAGGTATTTCACAAAACATCATGGCACATATACATTAACCATGTTATTACAATAGTTTCTTTAGTTGTTGATGAACTGAAATCACTAATCCAGCTAATCATGTGTCTGTAAGTCAGTGATGTTCATATATGTTCATATGACGCACTTTACTGTCATCCATCGCGTGTTTTCGAATCGACGGAGTCAGCAGTCCCGCGCTGATCCTCGATCATTCACCTGTAATCGATCAGAGAGTCCGATTGAGATGATTTTTGATCAATCTTCCAGTGGAGCTGCCTGTGTTTTTAGCCGAATGCTAACAGCGCTCTTCCGGTTCTGGCGCAGGTGACGCCCGCCGCGCTGCATGCTGGGACCTGTAGTTTCTTCTCGATGGCCAAAATTAACCATTCTAGAATGATCATCAGTTTACACACACACACACACACACACATACATATCGCATATTTATATATATACACACAACACCAATATAATAACTCACTGGAATTAACATTAGATGTACGTTAGATCACATGTTAATACCACAGTACTGTTTTAAGTTTTAGTATGTGCTGTGTTGTCATGTATGATCACAGTCTTTCATGTTGTGAAGGTGTGTGAGTGTGTGTGTGTGTGCGTGCGTGAGTGAGTGAGTGTGTGTGTGTGTGTGTGTGTGTGTGTGTGTGT
>JAFVLL020007610.1:0-22000 GCA_021397915.2 Tor tambroides
CCCCCCCCCCCCCCCGTCAATACTTTCAGTACTGCAGAGATTCATAAAAACCTGGAAATATCAAGGAATATAGTGATTTTTCAAGCCTGAAGAAGTCATTGAAATTGGATGGGAAAAAAGTGTAACTTTTTGTTTTTTAGTTTACATTTATGTTCTAAAATATTTCATCTGTGAAAAATTGCTATTTGTAAATGCAATAAAAGTATATTTCTTAAAAATGGTCGAAAGGTGTGAAACCTGAGTTTCATGTGAATCATGTGCAAAGTCTGTAAAACCTCTTGCAAATTCTTCTTCGGTAGGAAGAAAGATACTTTATCATGCCAGAATAGCACAGTCTTCCTCAGTGTAGTTTGGATTATTTTTTATTTTGAAGAAATTAAATGTGTGTTTGCTTATCTGTTTTACTATTAAATGTACTTTTCTATGCTTTGGTAAACAATAGCTTTTAACATTTGGTTCATTTTCACTGCTGGCAAGCTGTAGCAGCATTTAACCACTAGAGGTCCCTATTGTAATACATTTGTATAAGGGAATGTTTGGTACTGTGCATTTGGGACATGGTTTTTCAACATATGCTGATTTTGCTTATCGGGTATGGCAGTTTAATAAGAAAATGGTTGTGAGTGTATGCCATCAATTGAGAATGATGTACATAAAAACACAGATAAAGAGGTGTAGATGCTTATTTGATTATGTGCAGGCAGATTTACTGCCGTTCACTGAAGTAAACATTGCACGAGTGTGCATATATTGAGCTATATTGCTACACCTAAGCTTGAATTTTAGTAGGGCTGAAGAAGAACATGTTTATGCTATCTGCGGAAATAAAAGCGTCTCAGCAAATCAGCATAACAGGAGTGGATAGAGGAAAGAGTGTCTTTGCTGTGGCACTGTGCTCACTAGTTATGTCTAGACAGTTTTCTCTGAAAATAAGACCAAGCACAAACATCACCCGCTGTGATGAGGATGAAGTGGCCCCAAGTGCTCTTCAAACTTTTCCAAAACTTTTAAAACAAGCACTAAAGAACACCTGCTCGAAGGAAAATCCGAGTCTCCCATGACATTCCCAACATCTGCTAAATGATTGCAGTTGTAAACCTGAGCGGTTTCTGCCTTACTCTCTCTGGAAAGACACACAGTCAGTTTCATTCTTAGTTTTACCTGGAGGCAAGTTCAAAAGAGTTGTATATTCACCATGAGGCTGTGTCATAGTTTCTGGTTGCATTCAGTCTTTGGAAACTTCAGCATGATTCACAGCTTACAGGATAAACAAGTAGTGGTGGCCAACGAAAGAGTTTGTTGTTTCTAGTACAGACTAAAGTTATAATAATTAGACATGAATAACACCTTATCTCATGAGGCTTGTTAAGAGGTGATCTAATACTTCTCTAATGCCGAGATTTATGATTATACTCAAGAAAACATACAAAAATCCCATAGAGGTACATTGATGCATTGACTTGGAGGGTGGACTCTTTCTACTTGGGCTTGAAAGTATAACCACCAAGTTACCACCCAGAACATGTAACAGCCACATTTCAGTGCCTTGGCATTGTGACAGTGATTTTTGCATGGACAGATTAGATACCATTTGCATTTCCTTTTGTAAACATTTAGTACTTTCTTTAATGCTATGACAGTCATGTTTTTGTATGACGCTGTCCATGGTGCTGCTGAGTCCTGGTGCTGAAGTGCTGGACAGCTCCTGATCTAAATAACACCTATTTTCTTTTGGTTTCCACAAGAAACCTGCTATAGGAGAGACAACTCACTGAACAGATTGTGTTCTCTTTATTCACTAAGGTTTTACATGCTGTTTGTGAGAAACGTTGATTTACATTTTTTTAGTTTTCAAGAAATATGTTATTACGCTATCAGAGATGGAAGGCTTTTACCTGGTTTTTACTCCAACAAAAATATACTTTTTGCGTTTTCTAAAGAAAATGTTAGTGGTGTACTTCTACACAGTTGCTAATGTATTCTGAGTGGTTGTTAGTGTGTTGCTATGCAGTTGCTAGGGTGTTTTGAGTGGTTGCTAGGTTGGAAACCCAACTTTAAGTTTCTATGATATTCTGATCTCTAGATATGACTCAGGTTCTTACTTCAATGTAAGCATATGGGATTTCTGCACTTATTATATTGTTGAGAATCTTATTTTTAGTATCTTAATAATATATAGTTTCTTTGAAAAGAGCATATGTGCACAACAAGCTGTATGATTTGAGGAATCATTCATGCCTGTAGCAGAAATGGTGCAGGATATTTGTTCATATCACCAACCGTATGAGCAATAGTTAGTGATGCTTAGCAAAAACCATTAATGAACTCACGGTGGAGAGAGAAAATTTTATCCTGTCCTCTATACGTAATTAAAATTAAATAATAAAGGTTTAATGTTGTTTCACTCTTTTGGGGATATGATGAAAAAAAAAAAACTATTATTGTTCAAATGCATAGTAATTGGAAATGTTTTGTGATCAGTAAAAGAAGCGGTATTGAAGTGTTTTTTTAAGGTTAATTTTGCCATTAAAAAAGTAGGAAAATCTATTTTAATCTATCCTAATTTTATTTATTTTTAATCTTTTTGATTATACACAACTAATCTACTAACCTCAGTTGAAAATAGGGACTTGACCCAGGCTCAGAGGTGATGGTAGTCACGCTGTGTTTTGCATTGAAGTGTATCCCGTAATTACAGTGGAAAGATTAGCCAACAGTGCAGCAGTGAGCTCATTGAAACGTGCCAGCTATTGAGCGTTAATGCATTACTCAGTCTGCTCCAATCTATAGTTATCACTGGAGGTTCCATAGCACAACGTATTGAAATAAGCATTGATTTGAGAGAGCAGTCCGCGGTGGGGTGGTGTACTTAATTTATTGTTTGCAATGTGCCTAATTATTGCTTTTGAAGTGTTTTCATACTCATTAACTAAGTCTTTTATTCAATGGCTGGAGAGGGGAAACCACATCATCAGCCTAATGCAATGCTCAGTAAGCTGCCTTAATAAAATATTAGTAGAATATGTGTTAGTAAAAGCTAAAAGTCTAAAAATTCAGCTTTCTTCTAAAGCTTTAAACAAAAACCCTCTAAAACTTACTGTGTTCATTTGTGAGTACTTACCCATATTATTAGTTTCTGTCACTGACATCCTGTTCTGGGATGAATGATGAATTCCTAGAAGAATGTTTACCACTATGGATTGTTTCCCAAAAAATTTGCAAGGGTGGAATTACAGCTCTTGACCTGTGGTTAGAAGTATAGTTTTACTATGATGTGGACTTGAATAGATCATACTCTTGGGCCCAATAAGCAAACTAAAATGCAGTACATTCTATATTGGTCTTTATTTTTTAATGTATTTAAAACTTTTTTATTATTATTATTTAATTCTTGATTTGATACCAACACTACCATGTGCATGTTATTTTTTGGATAGATATTATATTTGATAATGTCTGTATTTATATATTATATGTGACCCTGGACCACAAAACCAGTCTTAAGTGTCAATTTTTTCGAAATTGCGATTTATACATCATCTGAAAGCTGAATAAATAAGCTTTCCATTGATTTGGCGAGATACAACTATTTGAAAATCTGGAATCTGAGGGTGCAAAAAAATCTAAATATTGAGAAAATCACCTTTAAAGTTGTCCAAATGACGTTCTTAGCAATGCATATTACTAATCAAAAATGAAGTTTTGATTTATTTACGGTAAGAAATTCACAAAATATCTTCATGGAACATGATCTTTACTTAATATCCTAATGATTTTTGGCATAAAAGAAAAATCAATAATTTTGACCCATACAATGTATTTTTGGCTAATGCTACAAATATACCCCAGCCACTTAAGACTGGTTTTGTGGTCCAGGGTCACATATTTCTGTATCTATATTATAATTTCTGTATCTGTATATCAGATTTTGTGGCTTAAATTACATGTTACTAAAAAACATTTTGTCTTGTCAAAATGTTACAAAATAAACATTTATTTATTTACTTACAGTGGTTTTGATGCAGAGTTGTTTTTATTGTCTCTTATAACAAAAATCTTTTATTTAAACCCATAAAAATGCAGATCCTGTTCTAAATAATAATAAAAAATCAGTATTAGTCCTTTTAAAGTGGCATTAATATAAAATACTAAATCAATTATATTTAAAATTGTATTTTGACAGTTTAGTTGAACATTGGAATACGTTTAGATGTTTACTTTAAAATAAAAATAATATTTACTCAACAATTCTAAAAATCCCTCATTAAAGGGGTCATCGGATGCAAAATTCACTTTACAAGTTGTTTGAACATAAATGTGTGTTGGAAGTATGTGTACACATCCATCCTATAATGATAAAAATACACCCGGTGTTTTTTTTTTAAATCCCTGTTTTAAAATCCCCTTTCTCAAATCAGGCTGTTCTGAGATTCCTGTCAGAATGACGTAGTTCTGCACAGGCCGCTCCCATGATAGTTGATTGACAAGACCGTCTTACCTTAGACCCGCCGAGTGAGCTGTCATCCGTCCGCCATTGTGTTGACTCCGGTGCAGGGGAAGACAAGATGTCTCAGATTAAGCGATTGAGGCGTTCTGTTGTTGGATGTAATAATGAAGCAGTCATCATTTACTCCCGACATCTGAGCTGCTGAAGATGCAGAGGATTAACTTTACTTTCGCTTTGAAGTGAATGCGCCCCCCGGTCTGCCTAAATGCGTCTATGTTTGTGCGAATCATTCGTGATCCAGCTTCATCTACAGAAGAAGTGAGTATAACGGTTTTTTTATGAATCTTTGCAAATCGCCTTTCCTAATAATGTACTAGTTAGCCAGTTTTGCGGCTGAAGTAAACAGTACTGCTTGTCACCCCATGGAAGAGAAGGCCGGGTTCAGCAGAGCTCATTAGCATTTAAAGCAACATGAACTAAAAAACGGATTGATGAAAACAGAGCTGATTTTGACATGGTAAAGAAGGTGTTTTTTACACTACCATTCAGAAATTTTAACCGAAGTATGTTATAGACTTTTCATTAAGACCCTAAAGAATCATATCAACTTGTGGAAAATGGGCATCCGATGACCCCTTTAACAAATAGACATAATCGTTAAAGCAGTATCTTGGAGAAATTACGTTGTTGAGAAGCCTACTGACCTACAGTCTACGGTAATTACATACTGCGTTTTTTAATATTTTTTTTTTTTAAATGAATGGCTTTGTTTTGTTTGTGCAAATGAACTAATGTTCTGACATTAACTGTGATCTCAAATCAGTTAATTAGTATAAGTTATCACTCCACCACCTGCGTGTGATGTCAATAATGATAGTCCTATATTATTGAACCAACAAGGTTCAAATGAAGGAGGTATGACAAAGTTGCTATGTTTTTTTGGGAAATAGTCATGACTAGTTGGTTAGTTTGTCCAATGATGCATCGGACCATGGTATTTAATCAGCGAGTTACATCACTGGATGGGAGACGCACCGCTGGACAGCTTGAATTACTTCAATTAGTCCATTTGCAGTCAAAAGAAGGAGTGGGGAAGTGATAGCAACCCATGTCTTCTCTCCTTCAAGGCCAGCAAAGTAATCATGGCCTGTAAGAATGAGTTCACCAGAGGCTGGAAAGCACTGAGGCACAGCCACGGATAACTAAGGGAATTAGACCTTGAGTAGAGACACAGCAAGAGACAGAGAAGACCATTTATAATTCACAAGCTCAGACACTTAATTAGTGAAGCAACTTTCTGCATGTCAACTAACGCTGTGTCCTAACCAGACGCGACCTGATGGAGCGACAAGCGATAAAAGCTATCTTTTCCATGTAAGTCTGAGTTTTTTTTTTTTTTCCATTATCAACCACAACCATAATAAGTAATGAGGGATGGGACATTCGATCACTTGGAGACATGCCTTTGCGATGCTTCTAAAATATTTAGTATAATGCAATGGAAAATTTCAGCTTATTAGAACGATTTCTGAAGAATCATGTGCCTCTAAAGACTGGAGTAAAGGCTGCTGTAAATTCAGCGTTGCCATCACAGCAAAAAATTATTACAAAATAGATACATAAGAATTGTTTAAATTGCAATAATATTTAACAATATTATGGTTTTCAATGTATTTTGATCAAATAAATGCAGCAAGTTCATAGTTACTGCTTAATAATTTTCAATAAGACAACATTTCCATTTCATGCATATGCAACATTTATTATTTCCTTTATTTTATTTTATTTTTTTTTTGAAAATCTTCTTCTGTAAAACTCTCATATAGTATATGAAAAATATTTGTATACTTGTACAAAAATATTTGTTACAAATATTTGTAACAAAGTTACAAATATTTGTAACTTATTTGTAACTTTTAAATATCTATCAAGTTTTAACAGTTCAAATGAATGCAAACTGTTTGCTTGAATTAACTATTTCCCAGTATCATATCATATGCATCAGAATCAGATCTTCATGTTCAATTATATAATTGCAGTATTAATAGTCTCAATCAGCATTCTGAATAACTTGATGACATGGAATATAAATGAGAATATAATTAAAAATCCAATTTCAAATTCAGCAAATGGAAGACCAAGTCCCTAGTAGTTCCCGTGTCTTTGAAATTAAATGTTTAGCAAGCACAAGCAATGTATTTGAAGGGATTGTTCACCAAGCTAAAAAATGTTTCAGTTGTTTTTGTCTATACAATGAAAGTCAATAGGGTCCATAACAACTGACCACACTGATGGGAAAAAGAGATATTTTTGAAAATACCTTCTTTTTTGTTCCACAGCAGAAAGTAATTCATGTGGGTTTGGAACAACATGAGAGTAAGTAAATGATAGCAGAATTTTCATTTTTTGGGGTGAACCTTTAAGTGTCATGGTTAACTGACGGCTGTGATGGTTAATTAGAAGGGTATTGGGTCAGGTCATGCCCAGGTTGGGTTCATTGTCTCTGGCTTTGACTCAGACAGAGGAAGGCAGCTTTTAATTACTAGATATGGCTGTGTCACACACCAGCTCACCGCCATCACCACAGGCTGACAAACACGACTGATTGAGGCCTCAAACCCAGCGGATTGGCTGCATAAACTCTGCCTAATGAATTCCTGCCCGACGTTACTCCACCTCTGCCTCATATTAATAGTGATTAGTGACACTTTTGTAAGCTAATGCGGATCGCTGCTGGGGAGAGAAGGTGATGGAGGTGATACTTATTCAAGGGAAAGAGCAGAGAAGAGAAGATGAGAAGCATCGCTGCTGCGGTGGACTGCCGCTGGGACGATATTGTCGTAAAACCACTAGACGGACGATGTGATTTATTGCGTGTGTGCATTGCTGCCTGCAGATTGTGCTGCAGCAGCACTTCTGTGAACTATTTGATCAGCTGCTGAGCCTCTGCTCTGGACCTACTGTAATAAAGCACAAAACAGGTGCTCCGGCCAAATGAGCAAAATCACTCCTCAATGAGCACAAATAGAAAACACTTCCAAGAACTTCTGTTTGTTTGTTTGTCTGTCTGTCTATCTGTCCATCTATTTAGGGTAACCAGACATCCCTGCTTTCCAAGAACAGTTCTGGTTTTTGGTGTGCTTCTGGAGCTGTCCGTGGATATGTCCCTGTTTTACAGCACATTCAAAACAGCCTGCATATACACTGGGGAAAAACTGAATTACTTGGTCATGTGCCACCATGAAGAACATAACCTGGACAAGAGCAGAGCGCTATTCTCATCAATTATCAAAAGAGACACTGTTATCACATACTAACTAAAAGTGTTGAATTAAAGTAATACTGTTTACATCAGTGGTGTGCGGGAGTGTCCTGAAATGAGGAGGTAAAGTCCTCACTTTTTTAATTTTTTTAATCAAATGTAAATTCATTTTCCAGTAACACTTTCTTGTTTAAAATAAACATTATTTACACTTTCAGAAAAAAAAAAAAAAAAAAAAATTAAAGGGGTCATGATCATTTACATGTATTCCAAAATAATCATTTAAATGTATTCCAAAATAATAACTCAATAAGTTTAAACAGTATATTTCATTTGTGAGCTTATGTTCAGCTATTCTTTTTAATAGTTAACTTTTAACTATTTTTGAATTTGTCAGGTCATCAGTCATAAAAGCTCGGTAAATATTGCTCACAGATGCTGAGATTTACTTTAAACTTCACCAAGCTGATTGCTCACTAAAAACTCCCACAGATCATGTTTTCAGGCCATTTCAAGTCTTATTTTGATGTAACAAAGTAGTTATATCTAAGTGTGCAAGTTGTTTACTTACTTTTGTAAATTATTCTTCCTATTAACGGCATTATATTATTTATTCAGACTGATTTGCAAATGCGGAACGCGCACAAACACAAAAGGTGAGATTTATCGCATGAACCAATCACAGCCGAACATAACAAGTCATATCCAATCATAACACGATGGATGCATTGCCTTCTCTCACGTGACTTTCCCCCATTCATTCTTAGTTACCCCCCCCCCCCCCCCCCCCACTAAAATTGGAAATGTCCCTAGTTTACATTTCTGAAATCTGGACGCAATCAGTCTGTCTGTCCGTTGGTTAATCCATCCATCCATCCATCCATCCATCCATCAGTTCATCTGTTTGTTCATCTATCCATCTAAACGTTTTGCAGTTTTAATTCGATTTCATAATGTTTTCAGTGAGAAGGTGATTGACAGCAAGAGTGTTATGAGTCACACAGATCTCTCTGCCCTCTGAATAAACGGCCATCTTCACTAAACGCTGAGGTCATGACAGTCTATCTGCCAGTGATTTCACACACCCTCAAGTTGACTCCAGCTCGAGGAAAAGAACACACTGCTATGGTTCAAGCCACATCCAGAGGGGTGGACACACTTTTCAGCTCAGAGGCTAAAATGATTACTTATTTTCTACAAAACCTAAAGCAATCATCAGATGTTTATATGAGGCACTACATACTTTGAAAAATTGGCAATAATTATGTAATGTATCTTTACAATATCCAATGTTTGTCCTGTCTACTGGTTCCAAAAAAATAATAAAAAATTATATATATATATATATATATATATATATATATATATAGTTTCTTATTTTGAAAAAAAAAAATTGTTCAATAAATATACTGTCATTAAAATGTTAATATAAAATACATTTTAATGCAGAAAGAATCATTTTAATAAGTAAAGATTCTGAAAGCATTGAAGGAGATCCAATAATAACTGAATATATATTTACAGTAGTAACAACAAATTATACTTTATTATATGATATGATTAATATCATGTGTTTAAATATGATGTTTCATTCTAAATATAATATGGACACCTAACATAATATATGGGTATACCATTTGAATCTATGTCAACAAATGGAAAAGTCAGCCATCTATTAATTATCATGTTAATTACTGTGCCTTTAGCCACAATAGCAGGGGTGCTTTTTACCCCAAATACCATACTTACATATTCTTTCATAAACTGTTGCTTTAATTATCTTAAACAAAACTGAAAATTGTTAAGAAGGCCTTTATCTCAAAATATATGCATTAATTTTAGCGATTCTAATTTGCTACTCATATCTACAACATTTAAAAAACCCCATCAAATATTAGATCAAGTAAGCACAGAATCAACTTTGCGCTGCTGTGCGCGATCGCGTCAAAGATCAGACAAACATACAAGTGGATCTTGAAAAGCGAATGTTATGATAAACGACATTAAAAACCTCCCATCTGCTAATAAGTACAGCTTTTCACCACACACCCAACTGTTCCAGGAGGTGTTCAAAATGAAAGTGTCAACCATTTACATGCAATCACCCAGTACATAAGGCAGCCTAAACAAGCAAGCTGATTGCATTATTCTGCAGTAACAATCCCACTGACCTATGCACAGTAGGAATATCAGATGCATTTGACAAATTCTGCTTCAATATTTGGACAGTACATTCACACAGTCCCCTGGTCTCACCTCAAATATCATTCCCCAAGTGTTTGGAATAGGAATCCTTTCATTGAAATGCACGGTGTTGCCTATAGCATAGCCATCTTCATATAACTGCAACTGAATGTTTTATTGACTATTTGAAAATGGCTGGCAAATAACCCGCTGTGCGGGCCGAGACAACCCACATGGCCATGGCCATTAAAGGGAATGATTTGTTGAGTATGAACCACACTTAAATCTCACTCATGTCGTACAAGAGTGCAAATGAGCAGTCGTTTGGATGTGACAGGGAATGCAATGCGCTGGAAAGTAAAAATGGTTTTATAGGTGTAAAATCATCCCAATCAGACGTTTTTAAATCACTCACTAGCACAACTATGAATGTTTGTGTGGTTACAGAAGCACAAATGGGTCATTCTTATGGAGCTATTTTATAACAGAAAATTTCAAATTAGTGGTCAGCAAATGTGGACTGTCAGTGGTTAATTTTTGAACTGTTATCGTGATTCTAAATATGTGGCTGCAAAGTACTACACCAATAGTTATCTATTACTTACATCAGTGCTACATGTATGTTAAACCCTGTTACAGCAAGTTTGAAAATAACTGAATAAATTAATATCAATAGATTGTGGTGTGCCTTAATAAATCACTGTATAAATGAAATGAAAAATAAATGCGTTTCTTGAGATATCCGGAAACATCTTGTGATCTTCTCTTCAGGCGAATTTGGTGGAGCAGCCCAACCTGGATAGTTTGCCGTTGGTCTAAAACTTACTTTATTTGTAGATTCATTTACATACAGTGAAAAGATGAATTGTAAATATCTTGGGAAATGGCTTTCAATCCCTTTCCAGACTCATAAGCTTCAACAGTTTTCCTTGTGAGGGCCTCGGGCAGCTCTTTTGATCTTGGCATAATGGTGCCATTTACAGTACTTTAATGCTTATGACTAAACCAAACTAGTGTATTGAGGTTTACAGTAGATGTGGCCTTGCTCTTTAATGATGTTTTTGTAATTTTCATTTGATTTGACTATGTTCTACATTTTTATTTTTATTTTTTGGAAACTATTTGTATAAAAACATTTCAAATACGTTGGTCAGTGTGCAAAGTGTCTAATAATGACTATAAATGTCCTTTTTAGCAATCAAATATCATTGCACTACACTACATAATTTATAGTCAGTGCTCTTGTGCCAAAAAGTTATATTTTGAACTAGTTTGGCTGAGGTTAATGGAAATATCCCAACATTTATAAAAGCCTATTAAAACAAAGAAACAAAACCTCTGAACCATGTGGTCAAAAATATAATTTCACTAAAAATATAATGCAATTTTAGAAAGAACAAACTTTTTGCATTTTAAGAGATCTTTTGGACTATACATCTATCAAATAATGCAAATAAGTCAATATTAAGTCAAAACACACTACTGACACCATTTCATCAGTGATGCTAATATGATATATAATAAATGTAATTATTTTCTATGTAGATTGTATATTCATACATGTAAAGAGTGGTTACCAAAAAAGCATTTTGCACAGCCAAAACATTTTTCACTTTAAAAGATGAAATTTTTTAATTTGAGTAATGTCGTCTTCCTTCATTCCTTTATTTTTCTTATTTTATTGTTTATTTTACTGTAGTTATTTCCTGTTTTCTGTTTTGAGCTTTGGTGTTTGATACTGTTAAATGTTCACTTTACTATTGTTATTTCTAATGTAGCCATTATATTTAATGATGACTGATTATGATTAATGACTATGAACTTTTGTTGTACTATATCAAGTGGAAAGCTCTAATAAAACATCAAAAAAAAAAAAAATCAAAAAATAAATGAACACAAGCAGAGCAAACATGCCAGCATCAGATAAACTGATTATAACACTTTTTTTTTATCATAAAATAAATATAATAACAGTGTATGTAGAAAAGAGTCTGGTGATTTTACATGTCTTGCTAGAGCAGGTGAAAGACCTTACAGTGTTAGACGTCAATGCCTTGATTTAGTTGACGCACAACTAGTGAGCAATTTCATAAAACACAAAGAAAGCTTTGTCATCTGGAGAATAATGAGACAGGTGTTCGCTCCAGAGCAATTGACACTCTATCAAAAGTGAAGAGGCATTTTATCTCTGTCACCACAGATCTTGAGGGAGTTTTCAGCATAAAGGTGGCCTGCTGTATATGTAGTTTTATTCATTGTTCAGTCAATGTCAGTGAAATCGTCTAACTTATTTCGCTATGAATATCTTCCATTTGTGTTTCTATTATGAGTTCAAAATATAAAGTGGCCCCAAACAATACTTGGACATTATATTAGGTAAAAAAGGCATAATTTGTTATAAAGAATGATATAGCACAAGAATTTTAAGAAAATTGTTTTGCTAAAAGAGTTTTAAAATAATAAAACAATAGATAAAGTATTTAATATAAATGTATTGTGGCATGCATGGCTCATGAAAAAAAAAAAAAATTGTTGTGTGCCCGAGTTATGGTGATGGTAAATTTTCAAACCTCATACTTCTGGGAATCGCATACCAGCGAAGCAGCTGCCTTTGAGATGAAATAGAATGCTAATGGCTTTCCAGGCATTATAAACCTCTGAATTTGAAAGGATTTGAACTCCACCAAAAATCACCTTTACACCAGTTCCCTTAAAGCCATTGCAAAAACAGCTTAGAAATGAGAAATTAATTCTGAGCTCTAGCAGTATTTGTTTGCAGATTTTTTTCACTCGAGATGTGGACTTTTCCTTAACTTCTCGCTGTTTGGAGAGATTTGGTATAGACAGCTTTTTTAAAGAGTCCGCTTCACCCCTGACATATACAGCTGGATGCTTAATTATTTACGAGACCTTTGAAATAAGTGTAGTGCTTGGATAAGCATGCGTAAAGGTGATGGTAATTTGCATTCGCAAAGCACTGTCCATGAGATTACACAAATTGATTGATGCTCTTTTCAGTCACCCCAGAAACCACCTTGAGGATCAGTTATGAGCTGTATATCTTCCCAGGAGCAGCTCATAAAGCATATTCTCTTTTGCACTACATCTTTCAGATGGGGATGTGAGGTGTTATCCTAGACCAGCTGTCTGGATCGGTAATGAGAGAGTGTCATGTTAATGGAAAATATGAAGGTAGCCAATATCACATCGGCTTGAACTTTCTTAATTATAGTGGCTCTTATTGCATTTTCATCGCTCAGATGGCTGGTGTCATGGCTAGGTGCCCTATCCAACCCATAGCTACAGAGACTTTTTTTTGTATAACAGTAATAAAGGGTTAAGCTAATGTTGGATGTATGCTAACAAATCTCATACTGAAAATAGCATTGGTTCCATGTCAATAATAAATTCTGATAACAGTTTTTTCGTTCTTCTGAAAGTAAAACAATGAATGAATGGATAAATTAATGATAAAAGATAAGAAATACTTATCATTGTACAGTAACTACACAATTTTGCTGCTATTTCATGCATTATGCTGTATTTATTCATTTGTGTATGTGTGTACTGTAAGAAACTAGTCTGCCTCGACCCAGCCTCTACTCCAAATGGTTTTTTTAAAAAACTATACTCCTTTCTCTACAAAGAGCTTAATTATCATATAGAGAGATTTGGCCGTTTAAATGATACGTAAATAGTATCTCCGGAGTGATAATTCGTCACTTATAGCATGGGAACGGCAGTAGGCCATCGAGAACCATCTGCTGACCAAAAGGATACAGGAAACAACTGATAGGGATTCTCTTTAATCTTATTACCTTAACATTTGGTCGTTCCCACCTGAAAGTCTACCAAAGATGTGGGAACGGAAGGCTATCACTTTCATTGTTATCCGCAATTTACATTTAAAACGCAACTTCATTTACATATGGAGCGGGAAGATGAACGTAATACAGTATAAAACGATTGAGCTTAGGATGTTGGGGATTCATTTTCGACTCCGCTGAATCCGAAGTGCTGTTTGTACTTTGTCACTGCTACGCTGTAATAAAGGATTATTTTTCATCAAGATCTTCGACGTCCTCATCATCTTTTTCTTACAGTACAGTATGTATGCATTTATTCAGAGGTGGATAGTAATGTAGTACATTTAGCTTCTAGAGTATCGTACTTAAGTACACATTTTGAGTATCTGTACTTTACTTGAGAATTATTTTTCTGGAAACATATGACTTTAACTTCACTGTATTTGAAAGACAAATGTCGTACTTTTCACTCCACTACATTTCTATCAAGGTCCTTAAAGTAGAGAATCGTTACAATGGAGCAGCTTTGAAAGTCAGTGGGTGATTTTTTTTTTCTTCTCTAAAATGTGATTTTTTGACATCTTGTCAGTAATCGCTCTTCTAGGGTTCCGTGAAGTGATTTCCCAGCATTTTTTGAACACTGAGCAGTTGCAAATGTGATATTGATTTACAACAATTCAAGAAGATTAATAGTGTTGTATTGTACACAGATTAATAGTGTTGTATAGACACAATATTGTATTGATTTTGCAAAATTGTGTAAGTGAAAATATTAAAGCCACAGAACAAATGTTGTGTGTCTCCTAACAAAACACAATCTGCGTTTGGCTTAAAGCAGCACTGAACAGACCGTTCTGTGTATGACATCAAAGTACCGTGAGAGCGATGATGTCAAATAAATTTTGTTGTTTTGTTTTTTTGTTAAAGCAGTGTTGCTGTTGTAAAGTTATACAGCTATAGTTGTGTTGCTGGCTTTTAAAGAAGGTTTGATGTTTTTTTTCTTTTCAGTCTGTATTTAGGCTACAGCAATTTCACTGTCCACTCGGTTCAAATGTAGATAAATGGGTACACGTAGATGTGTGCACACACTGCCAGAGCTGTGTGAGATCACTACCATGCTGCTTTTATGGAGGTGGGAAGGGGTGTTAAATAAAATTGTTAATAAAATTAATAAAATTGCTAGTCAGTGTATTCAGTAGTCGTAATGTATTGTAAGTTGATTCAGAGGCATAATCTATTGCAAGTATTACATACAACAATAATAAAACAGTGCATTGACATAAAAAAGGAAATTTACTTTTGGTACTTTGGTACTTTTGGTAAGTGAAAGTAAAGAAGTACTTGCTTTTAAAGATACTTAAGTAAAAATCTGTCTTTACAACTTTTACTTGTAATGTAGTAATATTTGACTAGCACTATCTGGTCTCAAGTAATGGAGTTTTGTACTTTGTCCGCCTCTGCATTATTTATTTATTGCAGCATATAAATTTGGCAGACACTGGTATTAAAATTCTGGCTGAAAATTATTTTCAGTGTTTTAAAATAATTTTAAGTGTGACATATGCATTTAGGCAACATTATAATAGTGTAAAACAGAATTAAACATAATTAAATAATTTGATATTTTTTTAAAGAATTACTTTATGGGTCAAATTTACTATCAGCTTGCGCCAGTGCAAACCCACATTTGGTATTAAACTACTGTCAGGATTTACTAAAGACACGCAGTGGGAAATTAGCACTGAAAAGGTGTGGAAACAGTTATTTTTGCGACTCACCTTATTGAATATTCATTTGTAGGAGTTTCCTTTTCGATATGTAAATTTATGGAAGGAGAGTATTTAAATAAATACTAACATTACTAACGTTATTAATATTACTAATATTACTAACTAGAGATGTAATGGTATAAAAATGTCTTATCATGATTATAGTGACCAAAATTATCACCGTTATCAGTATTATCACGGTATTGTTAAAATGTGCTGGAAATGTTCAAAAAGTACTGACACATAAAACGTTTATATTGTTGTTATATTAACAAACAACAAATGAGTTTTTGTTTGCATAAACACTAAAACAATAACATTACCAATGATGTCTGGATTTTAAATGACAACATGACTGACACAGTTTATCTAGTAGCATGTTCGAAATGTTCAAATAAAATTTTGAAAAGCTTTCATAAAACGGTAAAACTCACATTTCAGCCCTTAAATAAAGAAACTGGTTAAGTCAAAATGATAATTTATTAATAAATGATTATATCATTTATCCAAATTTTTTAAATGTGTAGAATCTACATAAGCTTGTTTTCATCTGGTCATCTGGTCAAAATTTACAGCAGGGCATGCAAATTCGGTCGATTTTTTACAAAAACTGCACACAGGCTGAATGTAAATGTAACTCTCTGTAACTCCACTCTTTGACACTAGGTGGCGCTTATGGAACAGCAGAATTAGAGCTGCTTTCTGCCATGTTTTCACTCAAAACGAAACTACTCTGCGTGCTGTGCCCCACATGACACTGTTACTGAAAACTGCTTTATGCTGGATAGTATTTATTTATCCTTAGTTGTTCAAATCGCCTTAATAGAATATGGTTTTAATGATAATTGAAGTATGAAACAGTAATACTAACCGTGGGGAATTTTATCATGATTTATCTTCAAACCGGTAATCGTTACATCCCTATTACTAACATTTGCAATCGTCAATTCACTGGTATTTGCTGCATTATTTAACGCCCACACAGAGCATGTCTTAAAGCAGGCGGTAATTTGCGTTACTCTTGGTAGATTGCGCTGGTCATTATGGAAATAAGATGTTGCGTCTGTGTTCTTTAATGTGCACCTTGTCAGTAAATCACCCGCAGAATTTTCCCCTCCCATTGGCGCTTTTATGGAATTGCGCTCTAACGCTAATTTGCCCCGTTTAGTAAATCTGGCCCTAAATGTGCAATGTGTATTAGATGACAAAAAAAAAAAAAAAAATAAACTGTTAAATGTAATGTACCCAGACCCAGAGGCATAGTAAGGACATCGGTAAAACAGTCCATGTAACATCAGTGGCTCAGCTTCAGTTTTGCAAAGCTACGAGAATACTTTTTGTGTACAAAGAAAACAAAAATAATGACTTTATTCAACAATTCTTCTCCCCGAGTTACCATCTTCCGCCATTTTGGAGAGTACCACTACGCATGCACTCGCTTTCCACTGAACGTAATCAACTTTTGGGGAGTTATGCGTGAGCCAAGAAACTGCCATTGAGAAGAATGTGAATGTGAATAGATAACATTCTCCAGGCATTATCCTTGGTTAAAAGTGAACCAGGTTCAGTTGAATCCAGTTTAACACTGAGAAACATATGCTGTTGTGTGAGCTCTGCATTTGGTGCATCTTTCCTCATCAAGCGTGCAGCACCTGCCGACCTCCCCTGCCATCCGTTCTGACTCCGCTCTGGGGTGGGCAACTTTTCTGGAACATTTCCTTAAGTTCTTCCCTCCTGTCAGCCTGGCCCAGAGGTAGAAAAACATCTGCTCTGAAAGTTCACCTCATCATTCATCTCCCCAGCAAAGCAGGTTAAAATGATGGATTTAATATGCGTTTATGGCATATGTCTGCTGTTCCCAGGAAACTCTTCCATTAATATTCAGATATGCAGAGCTCTTTGCTTTCAAAGGAACAGGCTGTGTCTTAAAAGACTGGTAATTGCTTAAGACTTATTCGTTCTTTCTCTCATTAAATCATAAATAGTGCATGGACTTTGAATAGTTTTATAGAATAGTTATAAGTTTGCAACAGAGTGTTTAACTCTTCAAGTTTAGTCCTAAATTCTTTTCATTTTTAAAGAGATAATGTCATATTTTTCATGGCAAATATGACTAGCAGGTTTAGTTACAATACGCTCCAGTAACAGTGACAAAACTCTCATCAGCAAATCACTCATGGACCACATATTTAAGCACTATGATGTCATTTTCGTTCTACACATATGCACACAATTCGTCTTCACCTGTCTTCATTAACTAAAGTAATTATTTCTACGTCTGACAGGTCACGACATGGAAGGTCAGTGCTACTGACTCTTCTAAATTACCCCAGCTCTACTTACAAAGTACTCCTGAAGAACCCCACAAGAAGTTACACATGAGCCGGTTAATCAGCAGTGCAGAGACAGCCATCAGTTCTAAGCGCTCATATGACTGGAATCCTAATGTTGACTGCTCAAATGTCAGCGTGCTTTATCTTTATGCGCATCACATGTGCGTATAAGTGCAAGTGCTATGAATCGAGTAATTTGTGTTTTGATTTAATATTTTGTTAATGAAAGCACTTGGAGTTGAAAAAAAAAACAATGATGTAACGTGCCTTAATTTTAGTGATAAATATTTTTAAAAATGGTGCACTGATAAAGACTCTAAATAATGAGTTGCATTTAAACAAAAAAACAAGAAGCTTTTACTTTTTAAAAGGTACTCATGCAATTTTTCTGTTTTTATATTGTTTTAAAGGCCAAAAATGATGAAATATGTGAATTATTTAAGTCTACTGCATTTTTGAGCCAAGAGGACTTTGAATGCAGCTTCCAAAAGACAAAAAATAGCCGAATAATATTTATGTTTGATACAGTCACACTGGCGTGATTAGATCGTTTAGTGTATCACATAACCAGCTGCTAAATTAAAATCGGAGTTCGCTGTTATAGTTAGTAACTTACAATGTTTTTATTAAATTCACATTAAATACAAAGTCAGTCGTATTAAAAATATTTTATGGCATGACACCCATATCCGGTACTTAAGTAAAAAGACAGGGTTTTATGCGTATATAGATTACACTATTAGGCTACTTTGCCCATCGCCCATTATAGATCAACTAACATAATCTATAAAGGTGCAAAATGCATTTATTTACATGTATTTGAGAATTGAGATATTTCATGATATAGTTAACATGTTTGGGAATATTTCAAATAAAAAGGAACAAAATAAATAAAACAGAAGCCTATATCAGTTATACAGTGCTATCGTGGCTGCTGTGTGTCACATAACACACATGACGACCCCCCCCCAACTCCCACTCATGCCCCCTCAAAAAAATGAGTGCATGACCCCCCTGTCCTTAGCAACTCATATTACTAATCAAAAATTATTTTTTGATATATTTACAGGAGGAAATTTACAAAATATCTTTATGGAACTTGATCTTTACTTAATATCCTTATTTTTGGCATAAAAGAAAAATCGATAATGTTGACCCATACAATGTATTGTTGCCTATTGCTACAAATATACCGGTGCTACTTATGACTGGTTTTGTGGTCCAGGGGTCACATATATATTCAGCTGAATGTGGCTTTTAATAATATAACTGACTACTGATGGACATAATTCATTAAATATACTATTATCCAACTGACCACAATGACATGGCTGATTCAAGTTTATGAAGGTAACTTTAAGACTTTTTAAAGACATTTTTAAGAAAAACTCATAGGGGACACAATACGTCCATATATCCTTTAATGTAAATGTAAAAAATGAGAATGCAATGAACTGTATTAAGAGCACTTCGAAGTTTAAAAATTCAACTTCCAGCCAATCTCCATTACTTTTTAATCAATTTTACACACACACACACACACACACACACACACACACACACACACACACACACACACACAAAGCTTAAATAGAATATGGAAATAAGGTTTAGTGTATCTTTTGATCACACTGCACAAAAGTAATGTTCTTCATGAATATTTTTTGTCATTTTGCAAAAAATGTCTAAAAATTCTAAAATCAAGATGACATAAGTTTGCACTTTTGAGAAATGTATTAAAATGAATTGAGTTTATGATTAAAAAGACAAATATTTGCCAATGGGCTCAAAATCAGCGCAATTTGAAGGGAAAACTAGTCTACCCTATTGACAGACATTTGTTTTAAGCACTTGTTTTAATCATAAACTCACTTAATTTTGTTCAGTTTCTCTGAAAAGACTTCATATCTTCACTTTGCATCTCAAATAAATGTATATTGATTTAAGAATGTTAATTGTTGCTGAAATTTAAATTTTTTTAAGGCTTTAATTTATAGAAGAGCAAATGACAACTTTTTAAGGCCTTTTTAAGACCCACAGAAACCCTGAATGATCCCAAAGATTAAAAATTTCAGATTGATTCAAGTGTAGATTCTGTGTACTTTGTCGTATAAGAAACCTTAATATTACTAGTCAACTTTTGGTTGTCCCCATGAGCTTAGTGAAAATTTTTAAAATTACACCCTTAAACCATTGTCCTTCTCCATGCCCCCCACCATGTAGCGAACTCTATTTTGTGTATGCAGACGTAATTAATGTCCTTGAGGGAGTCATTCCACAATGTTGCCATATATTGATTGTGTCCCTCAATTCTTAAATTAGCATAATAGCCTTGTTAACAACAGTTTATTTATTCAGGGTAGTACGTCCTCCAAGCTGTTTCTTCCTTATATTTTGTTTTATGGCTCCTTATGTTCAGTCTGCAAGTCATTGGTGTACATTAAATACAAATGGCCAATGGCTCATTTCCATACAGTATGTGTCTGCTCATCCTACAAGAAATGTTAATTATTTTTTCCTTTATATATTTATACAGCCGTGTTTAAATTGCTCTAGACCAGTGGTTCTCAATCCTGGTCTTCAGGGCCTCCCAACACTGCACATTTTAGATGTGTCCTTAATCTAACATACCTGACTCAACTAATCAGCTCATCACTCCATGCCCTGAAATTGTCAAATAAGGGAGCTTACCAAAATATGCAGTGCTGGTGGAACTCCAGGACCATAACTAGAGAAAGATGTTAACATTTCAAAATTAATCAGAGTCTAGACATGTTTAATGAGCTCCACTCAGTCTCCATTTATGGTATCTTCATTAGCAAGATTCAGTAAGATTGCTAAAGGTGATGTGGATAAATTTTGAAGTCAAAATATTTTCTATCATACCAGTTTAATATGGAAAGACAATTAAATAAGTAAGCCACTGAGACTCAAATCTGAAATGTTGCTGTGCATGTAAGAGCATCCTGGGGTACATTAGCTAAAAGCAACTAACAAGTTACCAACAGAGTTCAGTGGAACTTGCGACCATAGTTAGCTAACAGTGCTTTTGTGAAACGCACCCCTGATCAACCCGAGACAGTAATGCAGACTCAACCAATGTTGGCAGAACTAGCCTACCTGCTTGTCTGACCAATGGCAGATGGATTTGGGGACATTTTGCAATTCTGTCTGGTGATGCTAATAACCCAGAAATTACACATTTCGGCTTTGCTCTTTTTTTTTTCTTGAATAGGTGGCCCAGTTTCTGACCCAGCAGGGCTGACTGTGCAGTCTGGTGAATGGACTGGAGAAACTCTTTCTTATTAGCAGCAATAAATTTTGCTGGAGTAATTGACTGTAACCAACTTCAAGCCTGTTTGTGGTGGGAACATGGACATTTTCTTTGCTCAGAAAGTAGGCTATGATCCGTAAAAAAATACAGTGTTAGATGGCCAGAAGGGAAACTGACCTGAAACATACACTTGCACAAGCCTGATTTTATGCATTTTTATGCATTTTTATAATAATGCAAATACACATTGAATTCTCAGTATTGCTGCAAAAGGCACTGGGCATTGGCATAAACGATAACCTTACAATTCATTTTCAAATCTAATTGCCTTATTCAGGGTTTCTGTAGGCCTTAAAAAGTCTTAATTCCCTTTGTTTAATCAGAGCAGAGAGTCAAAAATTTGTATAGTCATGGTATTAAATGTTGCATCCATTGGAGAATAGTAAGTAAATAAATGAATACATAATCAATCTTCGTATATTTGATTCCCAATACAAATATCTAAACATCCTTAAATCAAGATGGAAAATGAAGAAATCTTGTTTTCTGTTTATCTTTTCAATTAAGTTGATTATTCTGAGCCATTGGCAGATATTAGTTCTTTTATTCATCATAAACTCATTTAATTTTGACTAGTTTCACAGAATACAAGACTTATTATCTTCTCAAGTAAATATAGCTTTAATATCTATATCTTACATATTTAAGAATCTTTAGACATTTGCACTGGGGAAAAAAAAATGTTGAGGAAGAACATCACTTTTTTGTAGTGTGATCAGAAGGTACATTTATTTCCATATTATAGTATTTGGGAGCAGAATAATTTCAGCCTTTAGCTATTTTTCTGTTAAATGTATTAAAAAGTAATGAAGATTGGTAGGGAGTTGTGTCTTCACTTTGAAGTGTTGCTAATACTACAACTTGT